>JAECUM010028380.1:0-32884 GCA_016617855.1 Megalonaias nervosa | reverse complement strand
CATAAAAACACCTCTGAAGTTTTTTATATTTAGTTGCTTAGCAGCATTAAGTAAATCAAAATTGGACATGGGTGATATTAGTAAACTGTCCCGGGAAGTCTTAGACCCTTTCCGTACCACGAATACAGGGTCCCTGGTAATCTTAGACCCTTTTCGTACCACGAATACGGGGTTCCTGGTAGTCTTAAACCGCTTCCCTTTTTTTTGATTCCTTGTCCGGTTGCTTTCTTTAATGCCATTCCAGCAGCTGTTCCAGCAGCACCTAGCGCAGCTGCTTTTGCAACAGCTGGGGCTGCAGCTGCTATTAAAGCTGGTATTGCTGCGAGAAGTGGAAATATACCACCCGATTTAGCAACGTCTTTGATGGCACCCGCAGAAAGATTAAGTTTGACGCCTTTATTTGATTTTTTAGCTTCATTGAAGTTTTTGAACTGACGCTCGGTCAACGATAATTTATTTGCACCGGTCATTTGTTCTCGCTTTAGCGATATTTTTATTCCACATTTATTTTTTGATGCTGATTGTAACCTTTTAATCTGACCAGGAGTCAGACTCACACTAACGTGATGATATGACATTATTAATATTATGAACGATCTAATTACATGTTAAGAAAATATTTTACATATTTTCTACTGGGGCATCAATAACTCTCATTCGTGCACCAACACCTTCGAGTAACATCGATTTATCGCCGAGTATAACGGCGATTGCTCTGTAATTAGGGATATTTACAATGTTTCTATTAACGCGAGCTCGAAAATGTATATCTACAACAGATTTTCTGGTTAAATCTAAATGTTCTATTGAAAAGTAATAAATCGGATACAGCAATGTAAAATCTAGCTGCGATATTTGTAAACCAGTATCAATGTTTTGATCACGTCCCATGAACGACATAAGACGATGATATGCACGTGCTACATGATTATTTTCAAAATTCAGTAATATATCTTCGGATGGTTCTTGATGTCCATTTATCCTTAATGAAACTTCAGAAACACCAAGTTTGTCAAATATCATTAAACTTTTTGTTTGATTGCTTACACGTGTATTATCCTGAAGTGCAATAAATATATGTCTTGGTGCAGAAACACCTTGCTGAGAAGCTATTTGCCATGTGAATAGACCATTAATTGCACTCTGAACAACATCTGTGGTCATCGTTAACCATGATAACGCTGATTTACCACCTTGACTCATAAAAGATAGTAACCGATCTTCTTCAGATATTGTTGGAGTCATCACTGGCATCCACAGGGAAAGTTTTGTTAGTGATACTTTACCATGAAGTGCCGCAGTTGCATTAGCATCAGCTCCTTCAACATGCCACATTGCATCATTATCATCGCCTTTTCGCACAAGTACAACCGTATGTTTGGCTCCAAAAATGACTTTTCTGACATTTCTGCAAAATCCAAATATGTGTGACAGTGGAATTGCACATGAAAAATTTCTATCTTTCAACATTGATTTACGTGTTGTAAATCCTAAGTTGAAATTTGGATTAACACCATGAACCACCGACCACACATCAGCATCGGCGTTGTTGGCGAAGTTTCTAGGTCGTCTTATATTATATTGTGTGTTATTAGGGTGATCAGAAGTGTCCTTTACAAACATCATTGATGGACCAGCTGATCTTGAATAATCATCGCTGTATCGTGCTAGACCCAATATCGTCGTGGCAACGTCAACGTCTTTCTGGATTGATTCAATATTTTTTCCATCAATCATGTACGTAGCGCTGTCAAATAACGCCATAATACCATTATTAACAAAACCAAAAGCAACATTATCATCGTATTCAGTATTATCCGCTTTATAAATTTTACCTTCTACTTCAATAAAAGCCTCAGCGGGTAGGAAATACCTACTTGTATCTTGAACCTGTAGTTCAATTCGTCCACGCTGATTTGGCTCTCGTGCGTCATAAGAATAATACTGATAATCGCGCACAGACTCATCTTTGAGAACTGGTGCGTCCATGTCAAACGCGGGGTCAGATATACGCTTAAATATCTTTATTATTATCGTCTTCGTCTAACACGAAGACCACTTCCTGCTATCAGACTAGCGGTTATATTTTTTTCTTTGTCTGACATCGGGACATCAGCTAACTCCGCTAGTTTTTGATTAGCGGCTTGATTTATTATTTTACTTACACTTGCTGGCATCACTTCAGTGCTAGCCAATTTCACAGGTTGAGATCGGGTCGCTTGTGGTCTGCGTATTAATCTTGATAGTCTATCTTTGATTGCTGAGAATGCTTTGCTAGCAATATTACCAACAGCGCTTATACCTTTTTCACGAACAACATCAATAGCTTTCATTCCTAGCTGCTTTGCAATCGGTATTGCTTTTGGGGTTATTCTTCTAAACAGACCCTGAACAACATCACCTAGTCCATCTCCGTAGTTCGCTTTGTATACCGGTAATCGAGAGTTTATTACCCTGACCATGGTAGGTCCACGTTGAGTACCAAGCACGATCATTTTGTTATTAAATGACTTTATCACTAATTGTATCTAATCACTGTGGTAGTCATCGGCGATTTCATTAATGAGAGACCGATATACATTAATATCCATGATACCGCCTGTAAATAATCGTTTACAAATATCAGCTGCTTCATTAATGATTTCTGATGAATTATTACCAGCTCGTTTTCCTCCAATGAGAATTTCTAGTCGATCAACATCAGCAAGAACGTTATTGGGACAAGTAATAAGACCACTTCCTAGACCACTTCCAGTTGCGC
Organism: Megalonaias nervosa; assembly: GCA_016617855.1. Taxonomy (NCBI): domain Eukaryota; kingdom Metazoa; phylum Mollusca; class Bivalvia; order Unionida; family Unionidae; genus Megalonaias; species Megalonaias nervosa. The sequence goes on along the minus strand of JAECUM010028380.1, from coordinate 30,123 downwards.
CGGGAGCGTCTTGAAATTCTTCTTCTTCCTCTTCACTTGGTTTCGGTGGTTTCTTTTTACTTGGTTTCGGTGGTGTTTTTGGTGATTCTGGATAATCACGAAGTGATTGCTCAAATGGTTTTGGTGCTTTTTGTTTTTGTAATTGTTTCATTTTTTTTTTGTCGTTCTTGTTCTCGTTGTTGTCGTTCTTATTGTTGTTGTTGATATTGTTGTTGTTGTATTTGTTGTTGTTGTATTTGTTGTTGTATTTGTTGTTGTTGTTCTGGCGGTAATTGCATGAAGGTAATATAATTATCTATTGTATGAATATACTCAATATATTTTGGATCACTATTTCTAGCCTGATCAACGTCATAGTGTATGCGAAATATCCATTTGTACCAATTATCACGACCTATAGATTTATCAGCATATTCAGATTTTAAATACTGTTTTCGATCATTGAAACTTTTCACAGCAATCGCAGCTAAATCTCCTGAACTTTTAATATTTTTAATATAAGCAATAGCATTTTCGGTAAATTTGTCATTTATGTTAATTCTTTCTTCTTGTTCTGGTAGACGTTCCTTTATATCACCTATTTCAGCATCTTCTGCTTCAGCACCTTCAGGTTGATCTTCATCCTCAGGTATTTCCGGGACTGGCATCGCAGCAGCTATTTCAACCGGAAGCTTCCGTAAAATTGCTTTTGTCTTTTTTGTTCTTCTTGCTATTTTTCCAGTGGCTTCAGCTGTTTTCTCTAACACAGGCTGAATACCTTTAGTGGTCTCAGTGATAGGTTTAAATAATTTTTTTGTATCCTCTTCAAATTCAACTTGAGATTCCTGACGCGATTGTAGTTGTTACTTAACAGAATCACGAACGGGTAGATATTTTTTAATTGCCTCTAGTCGCTCTCGAGCTAATTTAGCTGAGTGTGGTTCTTCAATACTCATTATTGATAATATCTATAATGGCTGTTTAATTTATAGCAGCAGGGAGGGTGAACGACATACGCGTAGTGACCAGTACGTGAAAAAATCAGAAAAAATCTGGTCAATTAGAGAAGTTTTTACTGTTAAAGCAAAAACTTTTTTTTCAGCCTTCGTAGGAACCCTTAAATTTCAAAAATAAGGTCTCTACAAGGTTGTAGGGTTCACCCTCCCTGCTGCTTATCTTCATCTTTCGATTGGGGGCCCCAAGTGGCCTAGTGGTCTAAAGCGCTCACCGTTACGGATCACTGCCGTCTCACCTCTGTCTGCGTGGGTTCGAGTCTCGGGCTAGGCAGATGTGGGTATGTGAGAAAGCTTGCCAGTAGCTTCTCGTGGGTCGGTGGTTCTTTCCGGGATTTTCCCGGGTTCTTCCTCCACCATTTATACTGGCCGCCATGTATAGCCTATCTTGTGCTGAAAATGGCGTTAAACCCCACAACAACAATATCATCCTGCGATCAAATACGGCTTTCAGTTACCTGCATTAATATTTCCATCTTTTGAGGCAGTTACTACTGCAGAATATATCACAATTTCCAGCATCTCACAAATCGACCATCCAATCTACGTTTGTTTCCTTCTAATTATCCCTGACATATTTCATTATCCACTTCGATTCATCTATTTCCATAAATTATTTCAGTCATTCTTAAATTCCGTCAAGATTTTACATTTAAATCCCATAATTATTTCAGTCACTCTTAAATTCAGTCAAGATTTTAAATTTAAGACAATACTTACATTATTCTTACAACCGTCAAGTTTCGCAAATTGCCCCCCACCCCCTTGACAAAAATGTTACCTATATAGTTGTAGAGTTTGTTTCCATGAAGACTGGCGTCGACTTAGTCACATTTGTAATAGTTCCTAGAACTTCACCCAGGCACAACATGAAAATGTGTCGGTTGGGCTACCGATTTAATACAGAGTTTGTTGTTTAATCCCCGACTCCCCCAGTCAGTTTGGTTAGCACGCACGTATATTGTCCGATTTTCAAATTAAGGTCGGAATAACGTATCAGCTGTAAAGTTTCCAGGATATGTTTTTTTTTGTGTTGTTGTTTTTTTTTTAATGAAGTATAAGCAGATTACGTTATTGAAAGTCCTGTCGTGTGTTTAGTTATTGAAAGTCCTGTCGCGTGTTTCGTTATTGAAAGTCCTGTCGTGTGTATTTTGTTATTGAAAGTCCTGTCGTGTGTTTCGTTCTCACAACATAGCCTCCAGGAAACGTTTTGATTCCGGGGGTCGACAATTGCCTCATGTTGTTTTTTTGTAATTTCTGATAACTATATAAACTTATTTTCGAAAAAAAAATCACTTTTCTGCATAAGTTTTATTTTTAAAGTAGGTAGATTTAGTACATTTCTTTAATATAATTCATTGTGTAGTCTCATGCATATGAAATATAACGACATATGGTCACAGGGACGTTTATTCGCATAGTCTCTCTCTCTCTCTCTCTCTCTCTCTCTCTCTCTCTCTCTCTCTCTCTCTCTCTCTCTCTCTCTCTCTCTCTCTCTCTCTCTGAAGGCTGTTTTGACCCATGGGTCATCTGAACCTTACAGTCTTTGAGCATTCATACAAAAGTACGCTGACTGGATTCTGTGTTTAGAGGCTCTTTCTTCATTGTGAAGTCATTAGTACACTCTGACGTAAGCAGTTTGCAGCCTTGTAAGATCGTCAGCTTTAGGTTCCATTACTGCAAGTAAAGAATTTCTTGAATCATCCTCTATCGTAAAATTGCAAATTCTGCCCATTTCTGTACTAAAGCTACTGTAGAGAAATTTCATTGAATCAAATGCAGTCTAAATTGAATGGGATGCAGTTATTACAGAGCACGATTTTCTCCATTTTACCACCTAATCGGAGTGGAAGTATGTTACCCAGGTAAGGACCCACTGTCAGAAGTATGGTTATAATTCCATGGATAGTTTCATGTTTACACAATGTGGAAGACCATTCGTTTTGTTTTCTTGGGAAACTGACCCCTAGCTTTTGAAATAAACAAAATAAACACATTGTCAACCTAGATTGTAACAAGAAATAAGTATTGCCTTTTGCACCGTTTTAAATGTCAGATTACTTAAATTGTCAGACTATTTTTAAACTTTCATATTTAAACATTAAATAACTGTCAGATTATTTAAACTGTCAAATTAAAGCAATCCAATAAATGTCATATTGCTTAAGCTGTCAGAATAGGATGCTTGTGAAACATTTCAATAACTGGGTATATACTGAAATATCGATGCAGCTACATGTATACATAGCTACATGTAAACACAGCTACATGTATACACAGCTACATGTATACACATCTACATGAATACACATCTCAAAAGTTAAATTAAGCAAGATTTTTTCTTTTCGTTAGTTTTCAAATCATTTTGTTCTCTCCTAGATGCACGCATAAATAAAGTACGAATATAATTGTGCTTAAAAAATTGCCACAAATGTGACAAAAATCATTGATCACAACATTAGCATTAGAACAAAACAATTTGTCCTTTATACGATAATGTGTTGTCCTCTAGATGCATTCACTCACCAAGTTTCATCAGTATGCAAACTGCCATGATAAAAGGTAGATTTATCAGCAGTTTACACTTTTAAAAGTAACTATCGCCAATTATTGTGATGCAGATTTCAAGACGAAGACTTACACATTACAATTCCAGACTTGCAGTGCAAATTGGGGAAAATTTTCAGCAAGTAAATTTGTCATGCTTTAAATAGAGCATTAGGTGCAAATCCACTTTTATTGTACATTTCTTCTAACTCAATTTTCAAAATTTACCGTTAAATCCAATAAACAGTTCGACTGACAAATTTACTGGTCGCATTGTCTCCCTTAATGTAATCGCGTCTTTCAGTTACGCGTGACGTTGTTCCACGACAATCTGATCATCCATTAAGGTCCAGCTTGCAAAATAGCCCCCAGCACACCTGTCCGATGCCAGCAAATTTCACCTCGGACGGACAAAAAAAAAGTAGCTAGTCCGTCAGAACAGTTGGATTTTGAGGTATATCGAGTAAATTTAATCGAAAAATTGTATATTTATTACAAGACATATAAAACAAGTGACAAATAAATAACCTCATTTTTTTTCTGATAACCACTCGTGAATCTGGGGGAGATGGAAAGATAAACAACTCGCGTGCAGTCTGCGTTCAATAGAACACTTGTCACTTTAGTAAACTCTTTTACGCCTTTGTAATGTTGGATGATAAATACTGCTTCAAATTCCTAAACTGGGGGGTGCGCTCTTCATATATTATGAACTTCCGAGGGAGTAATAGGTGTTTTCAAATAGGCAGTATAATCTGCGAGGAAAACCTGGGAAATTCGTTAACTTTAAAACCCTATGCAAAATGCGAAACAGATGAACGCCACCAGAACATGAATATGGAATTGGATTCAGAGATGCATCAAGAGGCTAAAAACCAAGCACAGCCAAGGACAACTTTACCATTCAAAGGAATACTACAAAGCAAGGATAACAGTACCATTCAAAACGAATACTACAAGCAAGGATAACAGTACCATTCAAAAGGAACACTACAAAGCAAGGATAACGGTACCATTCAAAAGGAATACTACAAAGCAAAGCAATGTTTGAAAATAGTTTTATTACAGAATTGCTGGCATTATGGAATCAAGGTGCATGTTGAAGGACATGACAATTATGTCAACTATTCAGCTGCATTCTGCTGATGTGGATGCATTTTATCCAGTTCCAGCAAATAACTGCTAAAACTCCTCTTTCCGCAGATCTAGCTGCAAGGGGGGGGGGCGTCTATCAAATAAAGAGATTGCCGACCGCCCAAAAATGTGGCGTCGACCTTAGGGGACCCCCCATTTAGGCCCCATTTTGTAATCTGGCCTAAAAAAAATTCAGGGACAAAAATGATACGAATTACCAGCAGCCAACAAGGCCTCCATTTTGTAATCCTTGTCTAACAAAAAGTGTTGATTTTGTTGTTATGAAATGTCAATCAGAGTCCTGTATGAAAGTGTAATGAAGATGGTTACCGTGTAATATAAGTAAATCTAATTTTTCGGTTAAAAAGATTAGATGTGGCTGACTTACGTACACCATCTGCGACATACTAAACTGAATTTGAGAGAATATTAATATATCTGCATGCAGCACTAATTCATAACAAATATTTTATTTCATTTGTATTTAGATTAACTGATTTAACTGGCCTATGTCTTTTGTGTGTTTTCCAGTTTTTCCACGTTTGCTATTTTCTCTATGTGTGATTGCTTGCAGATTTTCCAGGCGATTATCTGTTCTATCTGAGATTATTTGATCTATAACAAGACCGTCATCGATCACTCCATTGAAACATTCATAAACAAATCTATTTGAACGATACATTTTTGACTTTCATGTAGCCATGTTTATCTATATCACTAACAGGTTTCTTTAGTCGACAAATTCTGTTTGACTCATAATTAACAAATGTTGGATGTTTCTTAAACTCATCAAGGTCAATATTTTTTCAACTTGCTCCATATATATATATATATATATATATATATATATATATATATATATATATATATATATATATATATATATATATATATATATATATCCTTTTCTTTAATATAAATTATTTTTTAATATATCTCTTGAGATAACTTTTGTGTCTTTCATCTTTATGTCATCGGAAACATCTATTTAGCGCTCGATATTTTCTGCCGCTGCTCGATGCACAAAGTTCTGTTTTCCCCTTGCCGCCAACTCCACTTTTCAAACATTGGTTTTGGTCCATGGCTTCCACGGCGAACATTAGCGAAATGATATCCACAATACTCACCACGGCTATTATTTCCACATGGTGTGATTGATCAGACCGTCAACCATTTATAACTATTTTTTGCTCGTGACATTATTTATATAATATTACGGGATAATGTTCAATTAGAGAAAAATTAGCAAGTGTACAGTAGCAAAACAGTTTCTAAAACAGTATTATAATCTCACCGGAGTTATGCCAGAGTTTCCAAGGTCAAATATTGCCCAAGAAATATTACGAAATCAGGTTGAAACGTTAGAAACCTGAAAGGAATTCCAGAGATTGGCCTTGATTGAACCAGAGATAAAACCGGATAGGTTTTTAAAACAAGAACGAAAAAGATTGGCCACTATTGAACCAGAATACGCTATTAGGTTTTATTTTGATAGATTGATAGATAAGAAAAAAGCCCGCCATTTGAATTACAATTGCACGATTATATCAGAATGGCTAAAGATGAGTTTATCCGCGATGGTGCTGCTCATTGTTTGTCAACATTCAGGATAGATCATGATGCTACTTTTATTGATGCTACAACGAATGACGAACGCGCGAGAACTATTATTAATAATCTTGTGGATGATAAGCGGAATCTATTCATAATAAAGTTTATTGTCGAACACAACATCGGCCAGGATGGCTCAAACGTTGATTATCCGGGATAAACTAGATCCTGTTAAAGACATAACAGCGTCGTCACAGTGGGGAAAAAAATCCAAACCAGGTACGCTGACTGGTATTGACCAGGCGTATTATACTGGTTCATATCCAGTGTCCGCGTTAGGTTATGGACTCTACCGTTTAAATGATCCTCATATTAGTGCTCTTGCCCCAATGAGAACAGGTACGTTAAACTGTGTGGCTCAACATGTCAGAGAACATTTTATGAACTCGAGACGAGGAAATGGACTTACAGAGTCACGGATAAAAACAATGAAAGGGCCGAGTGTCTTATCAACGTAGCCGTATTAGAAAAGCGATTAAAATTTTCAGTCGTGGTAAAAACAATAATTGATGATGTTTTGTGTAATTCAGGTAATTATCGAGGAAGGGTTTTCCAATAGCGTTTGTAGATAATTACAGTCACGCGTGGACTGAAGCAGAAACAAATATTCCACGAGAAAAAACTAGATTTTATCACGGTGATATTTTTGAGGAGATTTATAATATTAGTAAAAGTGACCCTATATCGCTCTGGCTATTTCATAGTGATGGATCCGCCGACGATGATGGTGATCAGTTTGTATTACCATCTTGTACACTTTATCGGAAAGAATCTCTCCAACAGGCAGAGCCTTTGCTAGCGTCTACGACGCCGACTCCAAATAGATGAATTACTCAATAACTGTTTTACAATATCGTCTGTTGTGGCTCATATAGCACAACAAAAATATTTATGGCGTCCAACTTCAAATAAATTTCTCAAAACGATATATCACGATCTTGTGTCGAGTTTGGACACGGCGGTCTCTGGAACACAAAATACAATCCATTCGACATGATCTCTGCTGATAATGTTGCTTTGTATCCGGCTAGTTTTCTTGGATATGATGATTACAATCAGTATTTTGAACGATTCGGTCAACCAACACACGAAATGACCAGAGTAGCAATAAACAGTCCACTGCCTGTCGACTACGATCTAACTGGATTTGCCGAGATCGAATCGTTTGAGTTTTCAACAAATATTCATCTGGCTAAACCAGATACCAATATTAATCTCAATGACTGCTGTGCAAAAAATCAGCGTGGGAAGGATCCAATATTGTTATTACGATATATGCTTGATGCGAAGATTCTTACATCGTTAACTGTGACATCTGTGATAATGTCTTATAGGCCAGCGAAGACAGTTTGGCTACCTCGCGATGATAAAGATATGTGCAAAATAATTATTGGAAAATTTACCGCTGCTACATCATCTAATAGTAAACGCCGCTGTACAAGATTAATTATTGAGCCTGAAGAACTAGATTTTGCAATCGCAAATACGCTGGCAAAAGGTGTATTGATGTCACGGCGATGTACAAACTTACCAGATGGAACAAATATTGGCACAATCGTTAGCTACTAGGATGATGATTCGCTGAAGTTTACTCATTCGAGATCTTTCTGCTTGCATATTCGTCAATAAACCTGTTTTCGATGATTAACATATTTCCAAATGGTGCTGTTAGAGTAGTCATAGATTCTTTTTATATAAGTCGATCAAACGTAGATCTTGTGAAACCATTTACCGACAACCATGGCGTCGAAGACGCTACTGTTGGCTTAGCCAACACTCGCTGGGGTCATTGGAGAATAAAGTGTGAACAAATACGTAATTATTCTGAATCAGCTGATATTAAACCGCGTGTGGTGTATTACTGCAACGATAAATTATCACAACCGTCGCTGAATCCGTCAGTGAATGATCCAATTGCGAGACATAACACGGTTTACCTTAATGGTCCTGGTGGTTCTGGTAAAACAACACGTGCGATAAATATATTTTATGGCGTCTGAACGAAGTTCAGCGTCCACTGACAAGAGTGCGTTAACCCAATTCACCGGCTTGCCAGAGAGATGGAACAGCGGGAAGTTAAGTCATACACGTATCAGTTTGTTTTTTCGATAGCGTGGTGATGCGTGGACTCCCACGCGGATGGGTGAGAAATATGTTCCTAAAATAATCATTTGGGAAGAAATATGTACTTTGTCCAAAGACACGCTAAAAATATTTCTCGACTGGATGTCTACAAAAAACACGGCAATCATCATGTGCGGCGATTAAAGAACAACCTCCTCCGTTTACATGAGAATCGCTACTCACCTGGTGAAAACTACGTCGACACTTATGAGGAAATGTTGTACGACCACCGCTCCAGCAATGAATCATTGCGTGAGCTGAAAACGTTAATAATACTTAAGCCATACACAATTCAATGTGAGATAATGCGCAGTGTAATTCCAGATACGTCCATGTTGGATTTTGGAACTTATGGCGCCCTAATGATGTCGTAGTTGTATCACGAAAAAAAACACCCGTGATTCACTTCAGCATAGATTATTTGAGCTTCAGTGGGAAAGATTTCCGACGTTATCGGTTCCACTCTGTTATCAACAAGTGGATACACGTAGACAAAATATTGCAGTCACGATTCCAGGAACGGATACACAGCAGAAGGTCCTTCTTAATAATATCGTTGAAGTTCCCACAGAGGTTTTACAACAGGCTCTAGCGGCGACAAACTTGCAGCTATCGTGTTGGACTCTATGATATGCCATAACAATTCACTCATCGCAGGGACTAACAATCAAAGATACTACTCTCGGAATTGTCGATGATCGCATCGAATGGTCAAATGTGGTACATTTGGCAGCATCGAGAGTTACAAAGATATCTCAACTGCGCAGAATTGTCAAACGACTGGAGCAACAATAGTCCAAGGTGTGCCAAGAATTGGCACCATAAAGAAAAACTTAGTTGGTTATGCGCGATAAAACAAAAACAACGCCAGTTTGATTTTGATGTTGAATTTATCATGACGCTGAAACAACGACAAATTAACCACTGCGCCTGCTGTAACACAATAATGTTGTGGCAATATTTTCCTAATGAGTACGACAATTTACCGTTGACAGGATCGATAGTAATCTCGGCCACACACGCCAAAATGTCGCACTGACATGTCTTGAATGTAACAGACGTCGAGGAGCAAGCTCTATCGAGCAAGCTCCTCCGCACTGGTGTTCTTTCCTTTATTTCTTTGAATCCGACCTGGTAGTAAAGATTTATTGTCAGGAATTACTTGTAATTGTTTACTGACAAATCCACGTTGAGGAGTTAGAAATTTTATGTGTGGTTACACTCCAGACGTGATCGGTCGCTCTTTTCTACCACCTTCAAGTTCACCGGTTTCATATAAATACCTGACTGTCACGTTGCTGCTTAGTTTCTGGTTTCGCTGGTAGGTCGCGCCGCTTAACCGGGATCTGTTTATTCGCATTGACGGGTTTCATAGCAATTTCACGCGTGACTTCTTTTTTTAACGCGGCTATCACGTGCGGTGGTCTTGCAACCCATTCACGAGATATGTCCTTTCCAAGTAAATCGCTCAGAAAATGTTCGATTAAATCGTTAAACGATTGCCCGATCACGATGTAACCTGGGGTGTCCACGTCTGATTTTAACGTTATGTTGTTGCATCAGAAACGTTACTACACCGAGAAATTCTTTGCCCGGATCAACTTGTAGCAACTGTGGCCATCGCAGGCAACCACGTGAATAAATTGGTTCAAACGTGACTTCGACTTCAGTTGCTGTTTTAGTTGATAGCGGTTCCGATTCTTTGCATCTACTTGCAACGTCGACGACTGTCAACGCGTATTTGTATGTGCGAGTTTGTCGTTTATGTGATGTGCCAATGACGTCATGTGGTAAAAATAAAATAACTGCCTGATGAACGTCGTTGGACGTGCTGACATTAAACCGTCCGTGCTGACATCAAACAGTCTGTGCTGAATCGCTTTGGGACGTGGCAGATAAATTTGCCACATTGCCTGTAGTGACAACCAATCTGCGGAAACAGCACGTGTGACTCCTGATGCATAGGCAAGTTTGATAATCGCCGCTGTACCCTTCCAATATCCTCTTGGACTATTATAAATCGACTCCATTATTATAAATTATTGGACAATTAATTGCCTACGCCCACTTCTAACTTACCGTTCATTGCTGATATTATCAACCAGTTTGCGAGTGATTCTCGTATATTTCAATTTTTATAGATTCAGTGTGTGAATTACTTGACGTGCGCGATATGTCGTTGTTGCAGATCTTTATTTTCAAACTCGATGTCATGAATATGGCACGCTTGATCAATCGCATTTATTGGAAATTCAGCTGGTTTGGGGTGATTTTTTTTTTCCAAGTCTAATATCAAGTCGGGTTCCAGGACCACAATAATTATATCCCGGAAATGTTTTTCCCCGGGGTAGTTAGCCCATGACGTTATTGGTAATTGTCCATGTGTCTCAACAATATCACCGCCAGTGACTGTGTCGGCTCTCACAAACTTATATCTTTCTATGCCGCACTTTACACACATAAATGTAAGTGCTCGCCTGTTATTTTTCGTCGTTGTTGCTTTTAACCCAGTTGTATCTGTGACCGTCTTGCATCGAACACAGTATAAACTCACGATTATAAATAATAATCTATTCGTACAATATGAACGTGATTGACGTTTCAGCGACACGCAAGCATGCACCGGACAAACATCATCCAGGGTTATCAAATTATATTCGAACCATTATAATGGGTCCTTTTGGTATGGTAAAACTCAGTTGTTACTCAACCTGATAAATAGATGGTTCAAATGGAATAAACTTTATTTAGTGGCACCATCTGTGGATGACCAACGATGCTATAATGTTCTCAGGGAATTTAATAAACATGCAAAGGATGACGATGATGTCATTGAATTATCACTGACATCGATGATGCACCATCTTGATGGTGGGGTGGGGGGTGGGTGGGGGTGGTGTCAATAATCTTGTGGTTTACGATGATGTCATGCTTGACAAACAAATAAATCCAGGCAGAATATTTTGACGAGGCAGACATTAAAACACAGACATAATTTATTTTACACAGCGGTACACTCAAATCCCCAAAGTGATTAGAGATAACTAATTGTTTTGGTTATTTTTAACGGTTTGACATACATACATTGCAAAATATTCATCAGACTTGGTGCCCCGGCGACATGGACATAAATAAATTTAAAAACATTTTTCCACATGCTCAGAAAAACCCATATGGATTTATTACAATCAATGTATACGATCTAGCAAAACGATATCGAATTGGTCTAGATAAAATAATTGCTTGACCACTACCACAAGGAAATAAAATATCGTGGTTTTGTAATAAATAACAACTTTCCGTAACATACTTTGCGTTATCAACATAGAATCTCTGTGTCAGTGGCCTAACAGGCAAAAGTACCAGTACACACGTGGTCTGTTTTAAATCGATAAATAACAAAACATATTTTAGAACATTAGTAATTTTAAAGTTAGGCACACATTAAAACAGCCTGTTACATGTATTACACAGATCGTCTGCTTGCGATAGTGAGGAATTATAACTTATTCTGTCTGTCTGTCTGTCTAAGAGAAATTATAAATTCTCTGTGTGAGGAATTATAAATGTCCGTCTGTCTGTGAGAAATTATAAATTCTCTCAGTGAGAAATTCTCTACGAATGAGGAATTATAAAATGTTGTCTGTCTGAATATCAAAAATGGACGGCTGTGCTTATAACTGATCACATGACCTCACAGGTGCACTTATTTATAACTGATCACATGACCTCACAGATTCATTTATCCTGATAGAATTAAAAATTCTCTGTCAGCTACGGTAACATAATTATAATTATAAGAGAGTTATAAATTGTATTATATTATAGAATTATAACATAATTATAAATATTCTGTCTGTTAACACTGCTATCTCTTAATATACATCTTCCAACAGTATATTCTTTGATAGTAGCGTTAGTAACACGGTTAAGGCGTTTACTCGATGTTCGCCATGGGAAAGTTCGTTCCGGTTCCGGTTCGAACCCGCCATGCGACGGACATAATTTTATCGGCGAATATTATAAGTGGTGGTGGGGGCCGCGCCTGACTCAAAGTCAACAGGATATGTATTGATCACTGAAAATTAACTCCCCATCACCTCCTCAACCCCGCAAGGGATGCAGGTTTTGCACCCGCGGATTCGCCTTGCGGGGTAGTCGCAGTGGCGTCACTAGGGTTGGTGTCATCCAGTGCAGTAACTCATGGTGTCATCTCCATGGACCTCCTTCCTGCACAAAAATTCAAACATTTTATGGACAGTCAGGTGCAGTAACTCATGGTGTCACCCCATGGACCTCCTTCCTGCAAAAAAATTCAAAAATGTTATAGATAGTCATTTTGGTGTCACCCCCTCTGACGGTATCACCCGGTGCGGTCCGCACCCTCCGCACCCCCCTAGTGACGCCAATTGGGTACGCGTGCCAAAATTATAAATGATCAGTACATATCCTGCTTAACGTAGAGCGTGTTGTGGACAGCCGTTTGAATTGTTTGCTACACTAATAAATAAAATACATTTATTACATTTATTGAATTTATTGCATTAATGAATGAAGACACCATTAATTAAATAAATGCATTTATTATATATTGACCAGGAAAATATTAACAAGAATATTTCTTAGATGGAACAATTACAACAAGATGGTCTCGCGGTTCGACTTGATTTTGAAAGGACGAGAAGAGGGCAGATATATATTAGCGACAGAATATCGTGCATTCAGATTACTCGAACGTGAAATGGAATTGTGTTTGGCAGTGTTGCCAGCTACCGATGAACGCGAGATAGCTAAATTTAGTCCACTGGCAAGCACCACTGACAAAATTAGATCAGAGCTGCATAGTGTTACGTATATGTAATTAAATTGTTTGTGTGTTAGTTTTAAAATTCTTTTTTATTTATTTTTGTTTCATTACATTTTATTGTAATGATTATTTTCACGGGATTCGATATTTTTTTCCAGTAAATTCAGTTTGTATAGAACGTAAAAGGTATTTCATTATCATTGTTTTTAGCTCACTTTGGTTCATAGATTTTGTAAACACTACGCGAAAACGATTGGTTATTGCCAAGGTTATTTCGGCCTACGTGTTAGTCTGAATAAAAAATGTTTTATATTTAAATTCAATTCCAGCGTGAAAATCTGATTCTTAGATAGGGCTATTCTTGCATATGTGATAAATGGCATTATTTTTATTGCGATGTTCAAATTAGTAAATCACGTAGCCTATCACGTGAGCTACCATGTGATCTAAAATCGCGGCTTTAAACAGACGCTCTCTAGTAGATTTAGTCAGTCGTATGTCCACATGAAGGTACAAGGTGTTTATATTGTTGAAGCCAGATTGTTTTTGAAGTTCATTTATTTTTGGAATTTAATAATTTATTCTCTAGAAAACTAAACAAGTGTTTTATATTTATAAAAGTTCTGGGAGAAAGAAATTAAGTGGATGTTTATTCTGGAGTTTAACGGAAACATTATAAACTGTGATTCAATCGAGGATCTGTTACCACCAGTACAACGACCTAATCTGACGTCATCGCCTCCATATTGGAATTTCATCGAGATTCGAGCCCAGATTCTATTAGAACTGTTTAGCGATAGGACTTGTATTTTTCAATCTTAGGATTAAATTTTGGATTATATTCACAAACCGTAAGTTCTATTTCCAATTTTTACATTGTTTTCTAGGGAAGTAAATTATTTTGTTAAAATATACAAAGCTTGTTGACTTCACTCTTTCCTCTTGTTATTTGTGTACCAGCCTAAACGTAACAATAGGCAATATGAAACTCGAGAGGCTGCAAGTGCGCGTTCGAGACAGCTGAAAAACTTGTGTTGGAATCCACTAAAGATTAAAAAAAAAAATAAAAATTAAGAGAGTATAATAAAATTAACGACAAAAATGATATGTTTTTTTTTTGGTTATTGGTGACGGATAGCGCTATTTTTTTGGGGGGTCTCTGTCAGTTTCATGGCGGACCATTTCATGGTGGGCCGTGTCATCCAAATACAAACTAACAGTTAATTCTCCCCCACGTATGTCCATTAAATTACTATCCTGGTCGGTGAGACAAACACGTATTCGTGGCAACGACGGATTATAAAATCGTAAATAAACATTACTAGAGGGCACTGATACAATCAAATGACACGGTGGGAACTCTGGAGAAAACCTGTGAAGAACATACCCCTGCTGTGTTTGCATTGAAGCATGTGATCCACCCAACGCATAGCTACCATCAACTGCGTCACAGAAAAGATTTACAGAAATCGTCGACGTGATATTAACTATACCAGGCGATACATGACGACCGCCGCCATAAGGATCGTTATTACGTCGGAGAATATCTGGAGAACCCCTTATTTTCTCCCATGCTGAATATATCTCTAGAAAAATATCGTCAATTATAGCTTCAGATCCGGCTGCATTTTGTCGGATTCCAACCCTGGTATTTTGAACGTAGGCAGTTGATCTTCAGTGATCGTAAAATAATTAAGAAATGACTCTTTGGATGGTCCACCTCTAACGACTAAATAATCGCTAGCTTTAATTGATGTTTCTATCAAAGATTTATTATAGAATTATGCATCCGATCTGATAAAGTTCAGATATTGTCCTAAAGCAATAATTTCTTGTTTAAGGTCATCATCTGGACTTCTCAAGCAGATTTCTCAGATCATTTAGTACTTCTTTATGTTTACCCATTATTTGATCGATAAGTAATTTACTCGAAATCCCGTTTTCGTCCTCTGTTTTTGAATATTCTTCCGTTGTTGTTGCATCAGTAAACCTTCATGAAGGGTATTTTGTTTTATCACTTGCGGTAATTGTTGCAGCAATATAACCTGAATAAATCGATCATTGTTCGTGGCTTCTATAAATAATATTGGCCTCTTCTGGTGAATTCTTTCTTGTCTTCTAAATAATCAGATAGCGTTGGTTGTGGTGGACCAACAATAAATCGGCGCTTCCAAGCGGCCATCCCAGCACGGTTCTGATCGACAAATTATATATGTCAACGGCGTAATCGGGCGTTGTTATTTCAATGGCGGCACTCAGTGTTGGCTCATGTACTTTGATAACGATCTTTGATTCTTTTCTTCGTTATTGATTTGATTCTACGCTGAAGTTCATCAATGATTTCTTTGATTTGATATGATCTTATTGGAAGTCCAACGACGTTCCAGTCGGGATCCTCTGACCGATCCCGTTTCTTTAAAGAGAATACCAGTGAATTGTTAGCGTCTAATCCACCAAATGATTTTGATCTGATATTTGGCCAACTATAATAATGTCTTAATTATGCCAGTGCGATCTCAAGTGACCGACCATTAGGCGCTTTTATAGGAGCTGGAAAACTGATATCGCATTCTGGCCGCGTTGACGTCGCTGAATTCATCGTGGTCGTCGGCGGTGTTTTGTTAGCGATAATTTGTTCTAGTCGGGCAGTTATTTCTGCGGTCATTAATATCTATACGGCGGATTATAAATGTGGCGTTGACAACGTTACTGTGGGCAACATTGCTGCCTGCGCTGAGATGGTTGCGTTCTTGTGATATTGATAATAAATATTGCAAATTTCAGCAAATGCACTATCTGATATTACACCGTCGTTTAACCACGTTGACAGTATCGATGTCATATTTATACACGCATGCGTCGCCGCCCCCGTTCTTTTTGTGTTTTCTTATAATTTCTTACCTGCACAAGTAGATATTTTTTTCGCGATAATATTAAGGATACCAGTAACGCCGACAACAACATCGGCACCGATTCCAACCAAACCACCGGTGATATCACATGCCTCGCTGATAACCTACCGATTAATGTCGTTGTTGCAGCGACCAGCGAGGACACCGCATATACAGCGTTGTCCATGACGCTGATTCGTCTGCGATATTTCTTTTGTTTGTTGTGTGCTCGTGCTTTACCAGTGATGCCTTCCACGCACATGCTTGATTATATCTGTAAGATTGTGTGGGATTCATTGTCGAGCTATCTTATACTAAATAATCAATTGAGGCGTTGCTGCGACGAATTACAGACACCAACAATACGTCACTGCAGATACTATTTTGTCTTCTGGATCCAATATCAATATTTCCTCGGTAATTTGATTTAACGCTACCGACACGGTTCCAGAAAATCTATCGGTGGAATAACGCCACTGATATGTCCTAAATACTCTAAATTTCACAGCACTTGACACTGAAAGCCTGTACACCCTGGTAACATCAGCGGTATGTTTGATTCAGATGTATTGTTGTGACCATGTTGCTGATCCAGATGATACTGTGTATACCACGTTGATGAACGGAGCCGTATGAATTTTACACCAGCACTAATCTTTTTTATCGTTTCATCGATGTCAGCGAGCCGTTTGAGAATTTCGGCGAGCTTAATGTCGACGACATTTGGAAATCCCAAAATTCATTAGCGACTCTATTTATGTTTCTGCAAAAGTTCATTAACGAGCTCACATGAACATCATATTCAGATCGCAGCGTGATTAATTTATCACTCGTTGTAGTTAAGGCGGTATTGGTCCTGGCGTCTTTATCGTCCACGTATTTCTTCGTTGCAGCGTCATCGCCTGGTTCTCTCAGAACAATGATTTTATTTCTCTTCATTTTGAGTTCACCAGTCATTGTATCACCAACTTTAGCAACACGTTTAATAATCTCTCCTATGGTCCCTCCGATTGGTATGCTTTAGTCTATGATTTTTCCACCATCAGTAAATACCACGTTATCGTTTGTTGCGCCTGAGACTCGCAGGATAATATGGACCAATTTGATATTGCTTGTCTTTAGCCGCTCATGCTGATCCTAAAAACCAACAACCTCATCCCGATCATCCCCGGGGAGACTCATAAGATCAGCAAGTTCATCTCGTGTTGCATATTTTGACAAATCAATGTCACCCGGGGGCTTCCTTTTAGCAGATCTTCCGTAAATATCTACCATTATGAATTATTAACATGTTTAAAACGAAGTCGGACGGCTATACCGTCTGCTGGTCTACTAATGCACGACCTTACGCGACGGCGCTGATGACCTTGACACGGCATTAAGTACAGCAAGTACTTCTGGACCGCATATTGGTGGATCCCTTAATGTCTGTGTTGGTAATGTAGAATACCAGATGGGGGCGACGGTGCCATCCTTAGCAAATCCACTAATATACGATAAAAATTCTCTCGGTAGTGCCAATCCATACGAATCAAAATAAACAACTCCACGTAAACCAACCGCGTATGCAATCCAATGAGTGCGTGGACCAGAACGGCCATCAAGATTAATGATACCAGTTTCAACGCGGTTTGAGTTTTTCCTGTAACTGATTACTCATGGAAACACCTCTGAAGTTCTTTTAATGTTTAATCACCGAGCAGCATCAATTAAATCAAAATTAGACAGGGGGAGGTTTAGCAAAAAACGTCCCTGGCAGTCGCAAACCTTGACCGTACTTCGTTCCTGGTAATCTTAGACCCCGTCCCGTTTGTTTTTTTTTTAGAGGTCGACACTCCATGTCCTGTTGCTTTTTTCAATGCAATGCCGGCAGCTGTTCCAACAGCGCCGAGTGCGGATACTTTTTCAACAACTGGAGGTGCATGATATCATGGAGTGACTTTTTTCATATCAATGTTGATTGTAATACTTACAAATCATTACAATAAATGGTTTGAAATGCATTTTGTTTCTTATCTGTGTATAGGCAGATATTCGCCTGCAGTAGATAGAGAGAAAGCTAGAAACCGATTCTCCAAGGAGTCCAGTTATTATAGGTAACAGCTCGCACATGCAAGAAACCGCTTCACCAGTAAGCTGTCAAAATAATCAAACATAAATATAGATGCCGCAGTGACCTATACAGAAGCCACTGCTCAGGGCCTGATCGGGCTGGGGGATGTTGGGTGTTCCGGGGTTTCCCATTATCCCATAATGTGTCCCAAGCGGTCTAGAGATTCGAACATAAAACACAAACCTGAGATGATTATTAAAACTACAAAACAATTAGCACAAGAAAGAAAACAAGACAGCAGGAGACCAATCGAAATTCATCCATACTGATGACATGAAACAAATGCGCAATAGGATATAATGATTTTATACAGAGATGAATTACAAAGCCAGCCATGTAACAGCATAGTCAAAACCACAAACAACACAATCCCTCTTTTACTAGCAATAGTCAACCAGCTGATCGTATAAGAACTATCTCGACAAGAGACACAAGCCAGATGACACAAGTGAAATCTGTATCGGGCTATCGGGCAGAATTAATCTCAGGTATTATATCAAATATATCCATAATCAAACTACACGATCAGGGATGATGTCATATTTCGAAGAAAGAGAGCTGCATCAGGTGGTGGTTTGAATTTTGCGTAATAGGAATGGATGAAACTTAAAAATACTTGTAAATCATAGGCATGGCTCATGAAGAAATTGCAGAGAGTGTTTACAGCTTTAATAACTGTACGTGTATTGTTTACTGTATAGAATTATCTTAGTTCAGATGTCATTGATGAATATTGCAAAATTACTGGCGTATACGTTTGATTGCTTACTGACGAAAAACAGAAGTCTCCACAAGTTTACTTGGAAATTCAGAACACTATAACCTCTACATATGCATTGCAATTTACATGCTGTATAAGAAAAAATATGATATCGCCGTGATGTCCAAACGCAAAGTGACTAAACCAAAAGCAGTTATCTACCTATACTATATAATGATTACATGTCTACATACACCACATAGTGATTACAGGTCTACATTCACCACATAGTGATTACAGGTCTACATATACCATATAGTGATTACAGGTTTACATAGACTATAAGGTGATTAGAGATCTGCATACACCACATAGTGATTAGAGGTCTGCATACACCACATAGTGATTACATGTCTACATATACCACATAGTGATTACATGCCTACATATGCCACATAATGACTACATGTCTACATACACTACTTAGTGATTACATGCCTACATACACTACATAGTGATTACATGTCTACATATACCACATTGTGATTTCAGGTCTACATACACTTCATAGCGGTTACAGGTCTACATATACCACATAGTGATTACATGTCTACATATACCATATAGTGATTACATGTCTACATACACTACATAGTGATTACATGTCTACATACACCACATAATGATTACATATCTACATACACCACATAGTGACGACATGTCTACATACACCACATAGTGATTACAGGTCTACATAGACTATATGGTGATTAGAGGTCTGCATATACCACATAGTGATTACATGTCTACATACACCACATAATGATTACATGTCTACATACACCACATAGTGATTACATGTCCACATACACTACATAGTGATTACATGTCTACATACACCCCATAGTGACTAGATGTCTACATATACCACATAGTGATTACAGGTCTACATACACCACATAATGATTACATGTCTACATACACCACATAGTGATTACATGTCCACATACACTACATAGTGATTGCTTGTCTACGTACACCACATAATGATTACATGTCTACATACACCGCATAGTGATTACAGGTCTATATACACCACATAGTGATTACAGGTCTACATACACCACATAGTGATTACAGATCTATATATTCTACATTGTGATTACAAGTCTAGATACACTATATGATAATTACGGGTCTACATACATTACAAAGTGATTACATTTCTAATGTTACGACTCTATGGTCTTAAATCTAAGTAAGAACAAAGAGCGAGAACCAAACAAATAATTTTTTTCCTTAGAATACAAAATTAACATTTAAAAAGAACTTACAGTATTGTGAATTAAATGGTCCAAAAACTTATATTTCAAGTTCAATATATGAAGTCATAGCTGAATTTCAGTGGTATTTTAAATAAGTTCCAATACTGAATGTGTTGATGTGCATGTAGTCTCAAATGTGTTAATGTACCAACGGACTGGAGCGTGATGATGTGCTATGTTAATCTATGTACCACAATAATATAATCCAAAATGTCTTTATCTGAATTTACTATCATTTAAAATTAATATTAAGGTCCAAGAATATTGAGCACTTCGCAATTCCAGTATATAATAATTTTGAAAAAAATAAATGAACCCAAATGAAAACATGAACACAACTATAAGATTGATTCTGCTTCCAACGTTAAAGCAAGAATAAGCAATTTTTCAAGTAAACAACATTATATAACAAACAAGGCACAATAATAGAACCCGGATGTAGGTCAGCTTCCTCTCCAAAATATTCAAAGTTGTCGACAAATTTATGAATTTCCAAGTGGAAATATGATGTCATATACCCACACCCAAATAAACATGTTTACCTCAATTGATAATGATCTGAATATTTAATCCAAACTCATAGAGAAATATTAGCTATGTCTTTTGCTGTTTACAAAATCAATGTACCTGATCAGGTGCACAGTGAATTTGATTGTGGACATGGTCAAGTACAAAATGCAAATGTACACAATCATTAAGAAAAGTAAAAAAATAATAAAAAATACAATAGTGTTTACAAGTCTTCAAGCACTACATAGTACAGGGCTAGATACAGTACATGATGATTACATATCTACATACACTACATGGTGATTACAGGTCTACATACACTACATGATGATTACATGTCTGCACACTATACATGGTGATTACAGGCCTACATGCACTTCATAGTGAGTACAGGTCTACATGCACTACATAGTGAGTACAGGTCTACATAGACTTCATAGTGATTTCAGGTCTACATACACTACATAGTGATTAAATGCCTACCTACACTATATACATATTACTGGTCTAAATATACTTCATGGTGATTACAGGTCTGCATAGACTTCATGGTAATTACATGTCTACATACATTACATAGTGATTACTGATCTACATACACTACATGGCGAGTACAGGTCTATATACACTACATAGTGATTACAGGTCTACATACAATACATAGTGATTACAGGTCTACATACACTACATAGTGATTACAGTTCTACATATTCTACATAGTGATTACCGGTCTACATACACTACATAGTGATTATAGTTCTACATATTCTACATAGTGATTACCGGTCTACATACACTACATAGTGATTACAGGTCTAAATACACTACATAGTGATTACAGTTCTACATATTTTACATAGTGATTACAGGTCTACATACATTACATAGTGATTACAGGTCTACATACACTACATAGTGATTACAGGTCTACATACAATACATAGTGATTACAGGTCTACATACACTACATAGTGATTACAGGTCTACGTACACTACATAGTGATTACAGGTCTACATACAATACATAGTGATTACAGGTCTACATACATTTTATGGTGATTACAGGTCTACATATACTACATAGTGATTACAGGTCTACATACACTACATAGTGATTACAGGTCTACATACACTACATAGTGATTACAGGTCTACATACACTACAAAGTGATTACAGGTCTACATACACTACATGGTGATTATAGGTCTACATAGCCTTCATAGTGATTACAGGTCTACATAGACTACATAGTGATTACAGGTCTACATAGACTACATAGTGATTACAGGTCTACATAGACTACATAGTGATTACAGGTCTACATAGACTACATAGTGATTACAGGTCTACATACAATACATAATGATTACAGGTCTACATATACTACATGGTGATTAGAGGTCTACACACACTACATAGTGATTACAGTTCTACATATTCTGCATAGTGATTACAGGTCTACATACACTACATAGTGATTGGAGTTCTACATATTCTACATAGTGATTACCGGTGTACATACACTACATGGTGATTAGAGGTCTACATAGCCTTCATAGTGATTACAGTTCTACATATACTACATAGTGATTACAGGTCTACATACACTAGATAATGATTACAGTTCTACATATTCTACATAGTGATTACAGGTCTACATACACTACATAGTGATTACAGTTCTACATATTCTACATAGTGATTACAGGTCTACATATACTACATGGTGATTAGAGGTCTACATACACTACATAGTGATTACAGGTATACATACACTACATAGTGATTACAGTTCTACATATTCTACATAGTGATTACCGGTCTACATACACTACATAGTGATTACAGGTATACATACACTACATAGTGATTACAGTTCTACATATTTTACATAGTCATTACAGGTCTACATACATTACATAGTGATTACAGGTCTACATACACTACATAGTGATTACAGGTCTACATACAATACATAGTGATTACAGGTCTACATACACTACATAGTGATTACAGTTCTACATATTCTACATAGTGATTACAGGTCTACATACACTACATAGTGATTACAGGTCTACATACACTACATAGTGATTACAGGTCTACATACAATACATAGTGATTACTGGTCTACATACATTTTATGCTGATTACAGGTCTACATATACTACATAGTGATTACAGGTCTACATATTCTACATAGTGATTACAGGTCTACATACACTACATAGTGATTACAGGTCTACATATACTACATAGTGATTACAGGTCTACATACACTACAAAGTGATTACAGGTCTACATACACTACATGGTGATTATAGGTCTACATATACTACATAGTGATTATAGGTCTACATACATTACAAAGTGATTACAGGTCTACATATACTACATAGTGATTACAGGTCTACATACATTACAAAGTGATTACAGGTCAACATACACTACATAGTGATTACAGGTCTACATACACTACAAAGTGATTACAGGTCTACATACACTACATGGTGATTATAGGTCTACATAGCCTTCATAGTGATTACAGGTCTACATATACTACATAGTGATTACAGGTCTACATACACTACATAGTGGTTACAGGTCTACATACACTACATAGTGATTACAGGTCTACATACAATACATAGTGATTACAGGCTTACATATACTACATAGTGATTACAGGTCTACATACAATACATAGTGATTACAGGCTTACATATACTACATAGTGATTACAGGTCTACATACAATACAAAGTGACTACAGGTCTACATACACTACATAATGATTACAGGTCTACATACAATACATAGTGACTTCACGTCTACATTCACTACATACTGATTACAGGTCTACATAAACTGTATGGTGATTACAGGTCTACATATACTACATAGTGATTACAGGTCTACATACAATACATAGTGATTACAGTTCTACATACACTATATGGTGATTACAGGTCTACATAGACTACATGGTGATTACAGGTCTACATACAATACAAAGTGATTACAGGTCTACATACAATACATAGTGATTACAGGTCTACATATACTACATAGTGATTACAGGTCTACATACACTACATAGTGATTGCAGGTCTACATACAATACATAGCGATTACAGGTCTACATGCAATATAAAGTTATTACAGGTCTACATACACTACATGGTGATTAGAGGTCTACATAGCCTTCATAGTGATTACAGTTCTACATATTTTACATATTGATTACAGGTCTACATACACTACATTGTGATTACAGGTCTACATAGACTTCATAGCGATTACAGATCTACATAGAGTTCATAGCGATTACAGGTCTACTTAGAGTTCATAGCGATTACAGGTCTACATACACTATATAGTGATTAAAGGTCAACATAGACTTCATAGCAATTACAGGTCTACATAGAGTTCATAGCGATTACTGGTCTTCATATACTTCATTGCTATTACAGGTCTGCATAGATTTCGTAGCGATTATAGCAGTCATGAGGGGCAGCCGATCTTCTGGAGGAGTCTGAAGAGTCCGCTCCGGCTGACCAGGTCAAACTCCTTCGTCAGGTCTATGAAGGCTATGTAGAGAGGCATCTGCTGCTCACGACACTTCTCCTGCAGCTGGTGTTTTGAAAAGATCATGTCTACAGTTGACCGGCCGGCTCGGAAGCCGCACTGGGACGCTGGGTAGACGCGGAGGTTAGAGTCTGCAAGCGCACCAAGGCGACACGGGCGAAAGCCTTTCCGAAGATGCTGAGGAGGGAGATGCCCTGGTAGTTGTTGCAGTCGCTTCGGTCTTTTTTGTTCTTGTACAAAGTGACGATGTTGGCGTCTCGCACTTCCTGGGGGATGTGTCCCTGTTCTCAGCAGAGGCAGAGGAGTTAGTGCAGGGGCTGGAGCAGTGCTGGTTTCCCGCTCTTGAGGACTTCAGGTGGGATGCCGTCGCTCCCAGGGGCCTTCCCACAAGCGAGGCAGTCGATGGCTTTTCTGAGCTCTTCCAGGGTGGGCGTTGTGTCTAGTTCCTCCATGATTGGCAGGTCTGGGATGGCGTCCAGGGCGGTGTCGGTGACGACGTTTTGGGTTGGATACAGCTCTAGATCGTGCTCAACCCAACGCTTCAGCTGTTTCCCCTGGTCTGTGATGACTTTCCCCGTCTTGGATTTGAGGGGTCGGTCTTGGAGGTGTGTGTGTGGGGGGCCTGTCGCCTTCTTGATACCCTCTTGCATCCCCGGTCAGCAGCTTTCTGTATACTGGTGCAGAGGTACAGCCAGTAGGCAGGCGGTCTGCTAGGCGTTGTTCCTGGCAGTCCTGAGGGCTTGTAGTGTACTAGGGCTAGGCGCAGCCTTGTAAGCTAGGAGGGCTTTCCTCTTCGCCTCAGTCACGGGCTCCATCTCCTCCCAGTTGGCCTCATACCAGTCGGCATTTTTTGCGCTCCTTCTTTCCGTAGGCAGAGATGGCTGAATTATACACAGCGTCTCGGAGGTGGGACCACTTGGAGTCGATGGTGTCATCAGGTGTCTCTTTGGTGAGAGCCTCCTGCAGGTTGTTGATGAACTGCTGTGTCTTTTCTGGGTTGCTTGCACAGCAGGTGTTGATGCGTGGGAGACCCTTCTTCTTAGCGTGATGCAGCTTCTTGGGTATTATTCACACCTTGCTGGCCACAAGGGAGTGGTCCGTGTCGCAGTCGGCACTGTGGTAGTTGCGAGTGAGGAGGACACTGGCCAGTGCCGCACGCCTGGTGATGATGAGGTCTAGCTGTTGCCAGTGGCGGGAACGTGGGTGTCTCCTGGTGACACCTGGTGGATCTCCTTGCATTTGAAGAAGGTGTTGGTCACACATAGGCTGATCGTTCTCGTTGATCTTGCCCCTTCCGTGAGAGCCAAGACAGGTGAGCCAGACCTCGTGGTCAGCTCCCACTCAAGCATTGAAGTCTCCTAGAAAGTAGAGGCCTTCAGTGTTGGTGAAACTGGATATTGCTTGATCCAGAGCCTCGTAGAACTGGTCTTTCCCCTCTGGGGTAGAGCGGAGGGTTGGGGCGTACACGCTGAAGATGTTGGCTGGGCCTGAGGATGTTGATAACTGGAGGGCAAGGATCCTCTCGGTGCCTGATGACGGAGGCGACGAGCCTGTTCTTTACAGCGAATCAGACACCGTGCTGCCTAGGTTCGTCTGAAGACTTCCCTTGCCAAAGAAGGTGTGGTTGGCTTCCATGACGGTGCCGTTGTCGGCCAGTCTAGTCTCCTGAAGGCAGGCAATGTCCACGTTCAGTCGTGAGAATTCCCTGTCAATGACTGCAGTCTTCCGTGCGTCGTCGATCTTCTGCAGGTCAGCGGTGAGCGGTGAGTCGAGGACACATGGTCCTGACGTTCCAGCTTGCGAAACGAAGAGCTGGAGTCTTCTTGTTCCTTCTTTGAGTCTTGCCTGGTGCGGAGTTTGTGGCCCGCTTGTCGAGATGGTTCTCTAAGCTCCACGCACCCAGTGAAGCAGGCAGGCCATGGCGGGGCAGCACCTTACTGACTGAGGGCTGCCTAGCTTGAGGCGGGCGGTAGATGTCCAATGAGACATGGTGATCTCTCCCACCGTCTGAAGCAACCCCTGGCGTCAAGCTCTACGCCAATCGAGTGCCGACACCTTACTACGACGCTGGAGTGTCCTCTCCAGTGGGGCTACAGCGCCTGGGAAATGTGCTATGGAGAATCAGCTGCTGCCCATGCAGCAGATCCCCCCTCTCCACGCAGCTGGTGGACTCAAGGGAACGACGAATGCCGATACAGCTTGGCACCAACGGCGTCGCAGGAGTTGCCGGGATGACGTTAAAGTCAATGTCAGGCCCCCTTAGGGACTCCGTCTCCGGATTTTATGTCGGGGTTTACTGCCTTAGCCTTTCCCATGAGTGGGTATAGTCGCAAGGCAGCGGAGGTTTGGAATCGGAGTTTTCCTTCTCCTAGATAAGCTACCATCCAAGGTTTACGAGCCCAATCTACCCGAAGCAAATGGTTTTAAGGCACCAGTGATCCGCCTTCAACCCTTCTCCTGTTAGTGAAAACATGGTCCGCCGGACTTAGAAGCTATGCCACTAGCTAAGGCCAGGAGCTGGATTTTAGTTGACAGAGGCGATCAGAGAACCAAGCCGTATGGGCATTTCTGGAGGAGTGGGGCGCTTGTCTCCCACTCCCACCCCGGCAATGTCAACCTTGGACCACTCATAGTGATTACAGGTCTACATACACTACATGGTGATTACAGGTCTACATATACTACATAGTAATTATATGTCTAGGTACACTACATAGTGATTACATGTCTACATACACTGCATAGTGATTACATGTCTACATACACTACATGGTGATTACAGGTCTGCATACACTACATAGTGATTACAGATCTACATACACTACATAGTGATTACAGGTCTGCATACACTACATAATGATTACAGGTCTACATACACTACATAGTGATTACAGGTCTACATACACTACATAGTGATTACATGTCTGCATGTATGAAATTTATTAAGATAATGCATGGAACCAGCCAACTGTATGTATGCAAGGTCAAGAGGAGAACAAAATTATGTGAGAAAGATATTGCTTGTATAATGGAAGTAAACTTAGCCTGAGATTTGTTTTAATGACCTTAGAAGTAGTAAATATCTGGAGCAAAGTGGTGACTATTCACTACTGCTACTATCTGAAATGCCAAATGATGTTATTTATTGATGTTCATTAAAATGGAATCGATTCTAGTTAAGGCTAAATCGGTCTACAAAGGCCACACATGATACCACTCTAATGTTATACAAAGGCCACACATGATACCACTCTAATGTTATACAAAGGCCACACATGAGACCACTCTAATGTTATACAAAGGCCACACATGATACCACTCTAATGTTATACCCGTTAGGAAAAGGTGTAGGGTAGGTAAGAGAGTTTAAAGAGATAATAGACGCAAGAGAAGGAACCCACAAAGTTTCTCCTTTAGGAGCACGTGTCTTTTATGAGTTTTTGTAAGGGTCGATTTCATTGGAAACACAAACGTTTACGTATATATGAGTAAATAAAAAAATGCATACCCTAATGGAAGCCTAAAAATGTAAAAACAAAATCGCCTTAATTGAATGAAAATGAATGACGTCATCTGCATACGCATGCTGACTTATACAACAAATTTTCGCTTGTCCATGTCAAGTGGTTGTAAATTCTACTAACAATGTGGAGTGAAAATGTGGGACTTAAGATATTATATTGCTTCATTTACCTAACATGCAGGTTTCTACTAACTGAAGAAAAAAGACGTAAACCTGTCTTCCGTACGAAGCCCATATAATGGGTGCGGGTTCAGACTGACCTGCTTGACCTCATTGATGACTAGGAAATGGTTCAGATGACTCGCCGTAGTCCACGACACAAGCGAGCATGCCATCGTGCAACTGCTGAAGCATAATGATGCATCTGTCTGGGCAACCAAATGTTGCTACGATTTTCCAAAGGCCTATACGTCTGATTGTGTCAAAGGCTTTTGTCAAGTCTATGAATGTCATGTACAGGTTGGAGTTCTGTTCCTGGCATTTCTCCTGAAGTTGACGAACTGCAACCAATATGTATGTGGTCCCTCGTCCTTTCCTGAAGCCTCACTTACTTTCTCGAGGACATCCTGTTCAATGCGATGCATAGGACTATTCGACGAGATTCTGTACCGTAT
Source organism: Megalonaias nervosa (assembly GCA_016617855.1). Taxonomy (NCBI): domain Eukaryota; kingdom Metazoa; phylum Mollusca; class Bivalvia; order Unionida; family Unionidae; genus Megalonaias; species Megalonaias nervosa. The sequence goes on along the minus strand of JAECUM010028380.1, from coordinate 1,644 downwards.
TTGAATGGCTATTGACAGCAAGAAGATGCTCAGATATCAGCAATATTGCCAGACTCCTTTCCGCGTTTAGAACTAATAGCACTTTGAGTCCACATTGACTGAAAGAGTTCACTAAGTTTATGTGCCTTGTGGTAACATTCAGCTTTTTAAGCTTCTGCTGGTATAGTATCTCCTCTACGTGTTTTGCCATTTGACGGAAAGTAATTTGCTTAAACACTGTCAGTCAGCGTTGGAGGATCAGCAGGTTTTATGTTGATTTCCACTTGTGGCGTCGATCAATTGTCTACTAGCTGGTAGATGACTGTTGATAGAGGATGTTGTTTACGTGTTCTACCCATCTTTGAAGTATATTTTCTTTGTCAGTGAGCAGAATGGCGCTGTCATCACTCAGTACTGGAGATATTCCAGATGACTGTGATCCGTAGATTGCTTTTTAAGCAGCATATAAATTTGTAATTTCATTGCTCTCTGCGTAGAACTGAATTTCATTTGTCTCATCGTACAGCGATAAGTCTTGCAGCTCTCTGAGTCTGCACTGGACAGTCCTCTTCATCTTGATCAAGCTGCCTTCTTAAATGATGTTGTGCTATCTTCTGAAAAGGCCTTCTATAGTAGATGTTCCTCATTCAGAAGTCTATTTATTGCAGCATCCTTCTCATCAAATAGTCTTGATGTTTACGTGTAGTGGGGCTGAGTATTTTTGATGCATTCGAGTACTCAGTCTCCGATGGATGCCCAGTTTGCCTCGACAGTCGCGAAGTTTATGTCAGTTTTTATTCAGTTGACTGCAGAATTCTTCCACTGATGCTTGTTTCACATTATCCATTTTCAATTTGGAGACATTAAGCTTTGTGGGGACCTTTGTGCCTTGTGGTAGTATGCTGGACTAAATCCGGATACTGAGCTTTGAGATTATGAGCATGTGGTCACTCCAGCTTTGTGTACTTCTCAAGGCCATCGTCACTCGGACATCCTGCTACTTTCTTCTCCTGACGCTGACTTAGTCAATAAAAATTCCAATGTTTAGAGCGTGGGTGCATCCAATAGGTCTTCTTACGGTGTGGCAGGCGGAGGACCGTGTTGCTGATTAATAGGTCGTGTTCAGCGAATTTCCACAGTAGCAATTGTCCGTTGTTGTTGCATTTACCAACATTAGTTTTGTTAATGACACAACCAAGTTCACACTAGCATCTAGAGTGTAAGCGGAGATAAAATGCACAAAATAGAAATATATAGCCGATTTTGTTTCCCCAAGGCAATAATTTATTAGTGTTATTATTATTATTATTATTATTATTATTATTATTATTATTATTATTACAGTGAGCATTCGGAAGGTCTTTTCTATTCCTATCATATTTTAAAATTTACCGAGAGTGGTAAAAATGAGGCCAAACAGTTAAACTGACCATTGATCTGCTCTTGTTACCACTAAAAACGCAACTAACAACCTTGCTCAGGCGATTAACCATCGCATTCCAGGTACATTTTCAATTCACAAAAGAACGTGATGAATAACGCTGATAGCTTTCAGCAAACTGGTCAACTCTACAGGTTCAAAAATGAAAAAGTAAATCATTATATTCAAATCTACCACACTAGGATCTTTTTTATAAACCTTGATATCAGCTAAATAAAAACATG
>JAECUM010028379.1:0-48389 GCA_016617855.1 Megalonaias nervosa | reverse complement strand
GGTGATAAAATCAACAATGTCATTATCACCATCTTCATCCAACGACTTCGCTTCTTCATTAAAATCTTTAAGCACATCGTAGCATCGCTGATCATCTACGGATGGTGCCACTAAATATAACTTATCCCACTTGAGCCATCTCATTATCAGATTAAGCAATAATTGCGTCTTACCAGACCCAGATGGACCTACGATAATTGCTCTGATAGAATTTGGTAACGCAGGATGATGCTTGATTGGCTCTTGCTTCGTGTCGCTGAGAAGTCAATAACATCCATGTTGTACAAATATAATAAATAACATGAATTTATATTGTATTCGATGCAGAGCATCCATCCCCCACCAATGGATTAACAACAATAACAACAAAAAATAAAAAAACGTGCACTTACAGGCAAGTGTGTGAAATGTGGTACAAGCAAATACAAATTTATTTCATCTCATACAAAGTCAGGTGGTGATATCGCTGCTTCACTGGGAAAATTACCAGGGACTCCATGGGCTAAATACCCAGGAGAAAAGCAACTTCCTGGATATAATTATTGAGGCCCTGTAACCCGACTTGATATCCGACTTGACGAACGAGACCAACCAAGACCCGGAGAGTATCCAATAATGCGATTGATCAAGCGTGCCATATTCATGATGTTGCATATAAAAGTAGAGATCTACACCAACGACATATTGCAGATGTGAAGTTGATTCACGCGTTAAATTCCATAAAAAATAAATCTCTCAGAGATAAATTTGCTAGCTTCCTGGTAAAATCTGCTATGAAAGGTAAACTAGTGCTAGGGGCTGGTAATTAATCATACATAAATATTATAATGGAATCGATTTATTATAGCCCAAGAGGATATTGGAGAGGTAAAACAGCGATTGGTAAACTTGCTGATGCAGCAGGTGTAGCACGTTCTGTTGCTGCAAATTGGTTAGTACGACAGGCAATATGGCAAATTTATCTACCACCACCTAAAAAAATTCAGTACGCATATTTTGATGTCAGTGCTCCCAATGAAGTTCATCAAGCAGATATTTTGTTTTTACCACATGATACTATTAAAACACGTAGACGTCAATCACGCACATACAAATACGCGTTAACTGTCGTTGACGTTGCAAGTAGGTATAAAGAAGCAGAACCATTATCAACTAAAACAGCAGCTGACGTTGCTTCTGCTTTTGAACGAATTTATCAACGCGGTGGTCTACGATGGCCACAGCTACTACAGGTTGATCCTGGCAAAGAATTTCTTGGTGCAGTATCATCGTTGATGAAAAAACATAATGTCAAAATCAGACGAGAACATAACGCAATTCATCGCGATCAGGCAATCGTTGAACGATTTAATCGAACACTTGATGAGCGGCTATTAGGATATCAATATGCAAAGGAAATATCCGCTGACCTTAAATCCGTGGACAAAAGATCTCGTGAATGGGTTGCAAGGCTACCAAGTGTAATAGCTGCGATAAATAATGAAATTACTCTTGCAACTTCCATGAAACGCATCAGCGCGATCACAAAAAAAATATACCAATACAACGATGTGACTTTTCCTGAAGAAAAAAAACAGTATTAGGTAATGTTACTGTAAGATATTTATATGAACCTGGTGAACTTGAAAGGGGTAAAAAAAAAGAGCAACTTATCCTATTTGGAGTGTGACCACACATAAAATTTCAAGCTTGGTAAGATCCACGGGTAGACCTGCAATTTAATGACTAGATTCAACTTCTTCTCAACGTGGATTTGTACGCGAACAGTTACATGTAATTCCTGAAGATACACAATTACCACCGCGTTCACTTCTGTAAAAACAGAACACTAGAACCCCTACGTCGATTACACTCAAGACAGGTCAATATCACATTTTCACATGTGTGACCAAGATTACTATTAATTCTATCCACGGTGAATTTTTTGGATTATTATTCGAATACTGCCACAGCATTACTGTATTACAGCTCGCACAATGATTATTCTGTTGTTGTTTCAGAGTCATGATAAAATCAATATCGAGATGAAAATCTCGTTTATTTTTTTGTCAGATTGATAATAACCAACTAATTTTTTCTTGACAACATCTTTAATATTTCTATCAGTTATTTCCTCGGTCATCACGTGATCTATTACAGTTCTCTTCAGCTGATATATTTTTCTGACTCTCGAATACGCTAGATAAACTAAATTTGACCATTTGATCCGATCATCGACAATACAGATATTTGCATCAGAAATAGTTAATCCCTGTGACGAGTGAATCGTCATAGTGTAACCTAACGTCCATAGTGACTTATCCATCGTTAACGCGTTCTCAACTGCGCTAACATCATCAGCAGCAATATCATTAAGAACGAATTTTGTTTCTCATTCGTTCCTGGAATATCGACCTTAATATTTTATTTTTTTGGGGGTGTGTGTCTCTGCTGGGCGATAACAAAGCGGCACTGGCAAATCCGAAAATCTTTCCTTATGTAACAGAAATAATTTCTCCTGAAGTGCATCACGAACAATTTTTCTACTTGCGACTATCAAATCAGTAGGCTTCCATAAATTCCAAAAATCATTCATCAGAGTTTCTGGAATTATTTCATGCATTATCTTATACTGAATTCAATCTGGCTGCAGTCGGATCAATCTTTTAAATTCTTTCAGTGGTTTATCAATAGCTCTATAATCATCAGTTATCTCCTCATAATAATCTACGAACTTTTTCAGCCATTCGTGTAGAGATGATCCAACAAAAGGTGGAGGTTGAACATGATCACCACACATGATAATCGCAGTATTTCTCGTTAACAACCAATCGAGAAATATTTTTAATACCTCCAACGATACCGTACAGATCTCATCCCAAATAATAATTTTAGGAATATGCCTCTCACCCATTCGCTCAGGAGTCCATGTATCTCCCTTCCATCGAAAGACATTGTGATATGTAAACGAATTAACTCCATGTTCGTTCATTTCTCGTGGAAGTCTATGTGTGGGTGTCAAAACAACCATATCGGAGGATTTATTTAATCGTCGAAATAATTCAATCGCAAGTGTTGTTTTACCAGAACCACCGCACCCGTTGAGATAAACAGTCTTATGACGGGTTACAGGATCAAACACAGATGGAGCCGATGATAAATCCGATAAACAATTATTTTTACAATAATTATAATCAGAAATATTATCAGCAGATTCAGAATAATCAATAATCTGTTCTCGTTTTATTCTCCATTCACCCCAAGACGCGTCATTTGAAATTTGTAACTGTTTCAGTGATTATGTGTATTTTTTATTAATATAAAATGAATCTGTTGCGACCCTAACCGCGGTTTCAGAAAATCTGTTTATCATCGATAATAAATTTATCGAAATATACGCAAGCATCAAAGATCTTAAATGAGTGAACTGCGGTGATTCACCTTCAATATAACTCAGGTTTGTACCTAATTTAGTTCCATCAGATAAATAAACATTTTCTCGGTTTATAAAAGTGCCTCTCTCTCTGTTCTATCTGCAATTATAAATTCCAATTCCGCACCATCCATGATTAATCTACAACAATGTCGTTTGTGATCATACGATCCTCCTTGCGCAAATTTACCAATTATTTTTCTCTCAAGATCCTTCGCGAGTTTATTTTCATAATCGGTCTTATCAGGATTTTCATCATCGGAGTATTTCTTTTGCGGCGGTAACCAAACATGTTTTTGTGGACGATATGATATAATTGCTTCACTGAATGTCGATGATACTAAAATTCCCGCATCAATCATATATCTAACTAAAACTATTGGAACCCAACATTTTTTCTGAAAAATGTCTCCCAAACCAAACATAAACAATCGGATAAAGGTTCAGAGTGAACTCAAATGACATAATTTTAGCAAATTCGGTCAGGTCAAAATCAGGTAAAGGTCCATTTATCGCATCTCTGGTCATCTCGTGTGTTGGAATACTTAGAACATTCTCCGTATTCAAGAAAACTTCCAGGATAGCATGCAACCATGTCGACGGAAATAACATCTTTGTGATCGTATTTAGTATTCCATAATCCGCCGTGTCCGTATTCGATACAACTGCGTTGGATATCTTGAAGAAATTCCAATCGTGTTGGTTTCCATGAATTTTTTTTCTGAGCAGCATGTGCAGCAACTGACGGAACAGTAAAACAATTACTGAGTAATCGTTCGACAGTGATTTCATCACCAATGACATGGTCATCGTTCGTGTATTTCAACGCAAGATTTCTCATTTAGTCGTGGAGATATTACGTACGATAAATATCTCCATTAGGTCGTACAAACTGATCATAGCGATTTTTATTGCTGTTCACAGATTCTGAACTCTGAAACAACCACACGGATACAGGGTCACTCTTACTGATGTTTCTGATAAAATCAAACATATCGCCGCTATAGAATTTAACAGTTCGATTTTGTGGAAATATTGTTATATCCGAAGTCCACGCATGTGCATTATGTTCAATAATTTCTATCGAAGTTCCATTTCTTTGATATTTCGATTCGTTTAAAATCTCTCTGGTTAATGTCTTCACTCATATTGGAAATCTTAATTTTTTTCCAGTTCAGCAACATCTTTGATAGACGCTCCAGTATCTTTAACTGTTTCTGCCCATTCGTTTCCCCGTTTCGCATTTGTGAAATGTTCTGTAACTCGCATAGCAACACAATTCAGGCGAGAAAGTTTCATTGGTTGAAGTTTATCGACGTTAGGCTTATCATTCAGTGCATATATCGCATAAACAACTGCCGTTACAGGATATGCTCGTCCATAATAAGGTCTATCAATTCCAGTCAGTATTCCTGGTTTTGAATTTTTATTTATCGTTACAATACCTCCACTATGACCCTGACGAGACACGCGAACAGGATCACGTTTCTCACGCATGATCCATGTGTCGTCGTCTGTTGCTACGATAAATTTTATTTGAAAAATATATTTTCGTGCAGCGTCGAGATAATTAATAATTGTCGCAGTTCGCTTATCATTCATTGTAGCGTCGACAACGCCACCGGCGTCGTGTACAATTCTGAATGTTGACCATACACGAGAAGCACCATCATCGCGAAATTCTCTCTTGACTTCGCTGATACGATTGATTAAAGTTTTATTTGTTAAATCAACCAAAGCTCGCCTTGGTAATTGAGGGGTTATTCTGTCGAGATCGAATCTGGCTTTAGAGGGTTTAATCGCAGATAATCTCATAAATTCCTCCATATTATAATTAAGCCAAATATATATTTAAATTAATTATATATATAATGATTGAAGCAAACAATAAGTTCAAGTGGCTCATGATGGGTTTTTCACTTCCTTGTATCAAAACCTGCGTAAATGAATTCTGTGGTTACGACATGCAAAGTGCTCGTAGGGGGACTCTAGGACTAAAACCGTGCTTGAAATGTGGGTTTGGAGTCAGAGGAAAAACGCAGTTGTGTGTGCAATGTGGTGGTAAAAAATACAGAGAGCTGAAACGATATTATGATAAAAAAATAAGTCCGATGGCGTCGAATCTCCTATTAAAAAAAAAAACACCGAAGACTATCTCGCCAAATTTTCACCTCAACAATAAAATAATAATTTAGACAAATAATATTATTATATAAATGGAGCAAAATGAAACTGTGAAGCATCTCATAATTAAAAATTATGAGGCATTTCGTGATGGTATCATCAGGAACTGTCGATTAAAAAGATCAGTCGGTACTGTTGATAATGCTGGTTATCTCATATTTAATGGTGGAAAAGATAGATATTTATCACATAAATTCATCTATGAATGTTTTTATGGAATAATCAAAGATGGACTTGTGATAGATAACATCAGTATCAGAAAACTTGATAATTCTTTATGTAATTTACGAGCTATTACACAGAGTCAAAATTGCAAGTTTGGTTGTACTGGTAAGCACGATAAACGAGCAAGGGTTGTTAAATCCTTGAACGGGGAGACTGACGAAGAAATAATATTTCAATCAATGAATGCAGCTGGAAAATATTTTGATATTTTCACACCTTCAGTACAACGTGTCGCGGATAAAATATACAAATCGGCACATTCGAAATAATTTAACCACAAAATAACATTTCAGTATCTCCCTATTGTATTAGATGCAGACATTAACAAACCCGAATTTATTTAAACTCGATTATGAATTTTGTTGTAGTTGTATTCAAAAAATTCTCCGGATGAAAGGACATAACTCTGTCAAGCAATGACTTCTCCGCTAGAGTAATTAAGTAGTTGCTCCGTTTGCAAGTGCGTAATATTATATGACTGTGCCGCTATTGTTTGTTGTTTTTTTTTTACTGTTTCTCACAACAGGACAAATTCCGGGTAAGTTATTTTTAGCTGTTACCTGTGTAAGACAGGTAACATAGTTGCATAGACCTACATGTATTTTAACATCGCGAATTACATCTTGTGCAGAAAATATATGTGGGATTATGAAATGCAGATATTTTATACAGTATATTTTATGAAGTGTGTTTGGAAATTGAAATAAATTCACGCTACAGTTTACAATAATTGTGATTTTGTTCAGTATAACTGATCGCACATGTAGGTTATCTGCTAGTACAGTACACGTAACCTCAGTATAAATCACGCACCGCTTGCGTGTGTACACAAATCCAGGTGAAACAGGTATACAGACCTACATATATTTTAACTCCCCAATGACATCAGGCAGAAATGTATATAATAAATATTATTATTCTGATTCTGATTCAGAAAATATTTTTATTTTAAACAAACATTTATTATATAATGAATTCCGAAAATATTCATGCAATTATTTCTGAGATTAAAAAATTAAATGACGAGGATATAGAATTATCAGACCAGTTGGACTTTGATAAAATTATAAACGATTTTGAAGCGCTGCAGGATCGGAAATATGATGGAAGATATACACTAGCAGCCGAGTACAGTTTCATCAAGTTACTTCAACAGGCTTTGAGATAGTCTCTACTTTATGTCGATGATGAGGATATTCAAAAATTTGTTTCACTCGCAAATTCGATCGAAAAGTTAGAGTTATCATGTGAATACGTAAAAAAAAGATTATGAGTTCAAGTGTGCGACAGCTGAAGAAATTTATTTGCAATGACGAGGTCGCTACTGACGAGGTCACTGAAAGTGCAGTCACCAGCGACTGTGGTAGCGAATAGTTATATACTTAAATTTACCTGTGTATTTGTAAGAGCTCCGGTAGTCGTGGGGTTAAGGCATTTGCGTACGGATCCACTAGCGGAAACTCTTCACATGTTCGAGTCTCGAAAAATGCGATAGACATATTGTCTTGCATACGGCGACAGATGCTATTATAATTGGGGTAAGGGTACCTGAGGGCTGTTGATGATGAGATATACTTGTGTACGGGTGATTGTAAGATTGTAAAAAATAACTAATTCCAGGTGTAACTCGCCTGGCCACCCCCCCCCCACCCCCACCTTAAAACACCAGGAGTTCACTTAGGGGGTGTTTTTATTACCCGTATCGCGCTTAGCGATCCAACAATTGCAATGAGAAAGAAAAATATAACAATTACCCAAAAGGATATATATCCGACGTCATTCAACTTGCTTGTCAGGTACTCTCTTTTGCTATTTTTTAAATTTATTTATTCTGATTCTGATTCAGATTATAATATTTATTCTGATTCATGATTATATTATTTATTCAGATTCAAATTCTGATTATAATATTTATTCAGATTCTGATTCAAATTATAATATTTATTCTGGTAATAATATTTATTCCGATTTAGATTCTGATTATAATATTTATTCTGACTCAGATTCTGATTCGGATTTAATATTGTTCAGATTCAGATGATAATATTTATTCAGAATGAGATTCAGATTCAGATTATATTTATTATTTTTATTCAGATTCAGATTCAAATTATGATATTTATTCTGATAATAATATGTATTCCGATTCCGATTATAATATTTATTCTGATTCATGATTATAATACTTACTCAGCTTCAGATTCTGATTATAATATTTATTCTGATTCATGATTATAAAATTTATTCAGATTCTAATTCAGATTCAGATTATAATATTTATTTTTATTCCTTTTCTGACTCAGATTCTGATTATATTTATTATTTTTATTCAGATTCAGATTCAAATTATAATATTTATTCTGATAATAATATTTATTCCGATTCAGATTCAGATTCTGATTATGATATTTATTTTGACTCAGGTTCTGATTCTGATTATAATATTTATTCAGATTCAGATTATAATATTTATTCAGAATCAGATTCAGATTCAGATTATATTTACTTTTATTCAGATTCAGATTCAAATTATAATATTTATTCTGATAATAATATTTATTCCGATTCCGGTTCAGATTCTGATTATAATATTTATTCTGACTCAGATTCAGATTCTGATTATAATATTTATTCAGAATCTGATTCAGATTCAGATTATACTTATTATTTTTATACAGATTCAGATTAAATTATAATATTTATTCTGATAATAATATTTATTCCGATTCCGATTCTGATTATAATATTTATTCTAAGATTCAGATTCTGATTATAATATTTATTCTGACTCAGGTTCTGATTCTGATTATAATATTTATTCGGATTCAGATTATAATATTTATTCAGAATCAGATTCAGATTCAGATCATATTTATTTTTATTCAGATTCAGATTCAAATTATAATATTTACTCTGATAATAATATTTATTCCGATTCCGGTTCAGATTCTGATTATAATATTTGTTCTGACTCAGATTCAGATTCTGATTATAATATTTATTCAGAATCTGATTCAGATTCAGATTATATTTATTATTTTTATACAGATTCAGATTAAATTATAATATTTATTCTGATAATAATATTTATGCCAATTCCGATTCTGATTATAATATTTATTCTAAGATTCTGATTCAGATTATAATATTTATTCAGACTCAGATTCAGATAATAATATTTTTTTCTGATTCAGATTCAGAGTTATTTTTTTCATTTTTATTCCATTAATTCAGTATTTTTTACTATATCGATCATCAATAATCTTTCTACGAAGTTTGTTTAGACAAAAATAACACACCATCAATTGTTCTGCATGGGTTAGTTTTTTAATCTCTGCGATTATTCCGTCCATTATATTTATTCGTGTAATTTAATTTGAGAAGAGATCAGTCACGATGACGCTCTATGAGCGTGAAGATCTACGATCTCACATACAAACTTATTGCCAGAACTTCCTGTCGTAGGTCAAGTAAGTGTCCGGCCTGGTCAGTAAGTCTAGAATGTATCCGTGACAACAGCGGATTATGACATCGCAGATAAACCGGAGTAATTGGCACTGACACAATTAAAAACCCCATAGGTACTTCATGGGTAAATGAATATAAGATATATCCCTGTTGTGCTTGTCTGGATTTTTCAGTATCTACTTGATAACTTCCATCGATGGCTTCACATACCAAATTAACTGCGATCGTTGATGTGATGTTTACAACACCCGGTGATATATGACAACCTCCACCGTGGGGATCATTGTAATGTCGGAGAAAAATCGCCGGCGGGGATATTTTTCTCCATGAATCGATAATTTTTGGAAAGTGTTTATCGATGATGTCGCTGACTGATTTTCTCAGTTCATTAATGTCAAATTCCGGTATTACAAATGTTGGTAATTGTTTTTCTGTTACCGCGTATTGTTCGAGAAAAGTTTCTCTTGTCCTAGGAAAAGCATACGCTTTTTCGACGAAAACCAGATTCATGTACTCTAGGTCTGATCTAACTTGGTTTAGATGTTGTATCGTTTCGATGATCTGTTGTTTTATATCATCGCTGTAGTATTGTGTTATACTCGAAAATAAATTTCGCAGATTATCAAATGCTCGTTTGTGTTCAGATTTGATTATATCGGAATTTTCATTAATAGTTTCTTTATCTAATTCCCACATGCCAGCATCATTACGTTTAATATCAAGTGCTACCCAGGGATATGCTGTACCATCATGTTCAGAAAAACGACCAGTAGTCTTCCACGGTTTAGTTTTTCTGTATCCTGGAAGTGACATAAATATTTTTTTGTTTGTGGTAAAACCATCTTTCGTCGGTTCTGGAGGTCCTCGATAAACCTGTGGAACTTCTGGCCATCCTAATACAGTTCTGATCTACGGCTTAATCCGGCGTTGATATTTCCATCGCGGCTGATAATGTTGGTTCATGAACTGTTATTGCAATTTTGGATTCTCTCCCTGTGATAGATTTAATTCTACGCTGGATTTCATCATTGATCTGTTCGATTTGGTAAATTCCCGTAGGAATACCTACAACTTGCCAATCGGGAGTTCCATCAGATTTATTTTTATAAGAAAAAACTAATGAGTTATTTGCGGGTAACCCACCGAATAATTTTGATCTAATATTGGGCCAACTGTGATATACTCGTAATTGTGCTAACGCGATTTTTTTCGCTGGAATTGCCGTTGGAAAGATAATGTCGAATTCAGGATTAGTTGACCTCGTTGATATAATCGTAGTTGTTGACTGTGTTGTATTAGCGACGATTTGTTGGAGTAGTTCTTGTGATGTCATCTTTTATGATATTATTATTATTTACTTGATTTTAAATCAGGATTTTGATTTTCAGTTACCAAACCGGAGGTATCATGGCAAACTTTAATCATTTCCGCGAATTCCTGATCTGATATTGCTCCGTCGCTGAGTCTTAATGATATCTGCGATGATAATTTAACATACGCGTGTGTTGCCGCTGATAGCAATATTTGATATTCATGTAATTTATCAGCCGAACACGTAGATATCCTTTTTTTTTTCGATTATATTAAGAATACCAGCAATGCCGGTTATAACTGCAACACCAATTCCTATTACTGGTGCTATTATATATGACGCTGATTATGATCTGACTATAGTTGCTGTTCCAGCGACGACCGCAGATGCAGAATAAACAATTATATCAGTGATGATGATACGTCTACGGTACTTTTTATTTTTACTGTATACTCGTCAATGATGTTTTTCAGTAGTGTCTGTAATACACACGCTTGTTCGTATCTGTATTTGTTTACGATGCACAGATCTGACGTCGGTGAAATCATATACTTGATACTAAGTAATCAATTCAAGTGTTTCAGCGACAAATTCCAGACACCACCAGTAAGACGCTGCGGTTAATTTTTTATCAGATGGTTCCAGTATAAACGTTTCTTCGGCATCTTTATTTAATACAATAGACACGGTTCCAGCAAAATCATCGGTTGAATGACGCATGGAAATGTGGTAAATATCCTAAATTGCGCAGCACTGAACACGGATAGCCTATACTCACCAGTGACTTCTGCGGTATATTTGATAGTGTTATTTTGCTGTGACCATGTTGATGATCTTGATGATACCGTGTATACGATATTGTTAATCTGCTTGTGAGGAATTTTAATCAGGTTATTTTTTATAACGATATCAGGAATTCCACTGATAACATCTCCTAGTTTTGCGTTAATTTCAGAGAGTTCTATGTCAGCAACCATTGGACTTCCAAAGAAATCATCTGAGATTTTATTAAGTTTTTGAAAATTTCTACGAGTATTTAAAAACATATTTTGTGAACGTCATACTCGGCTCGTAGTGTATTTAATTTGTCATCGATTGTAGTATCTTTATCATCCACATATTTCTTTGTTGTGGCGCCTTCGTCGGATGTTGGTTCTCTTAAAGCAACGATTTTAATGTTGAGTCTAGCTATCATTGTATCACCGGTGGATCGTAAGCGATCGGCAACGCTATTTGTAATTTCATCTCTGATGGTTATAAATGATATATTTGAGTCTCTGATTCCACCACCGTCAGTAAATACTGGAATATTGTCCGCGGTAGCACCGAGAACTCTACGAATTATGTCGATCCACTTAATATTACTCGACGTTAAAACACCGTGTTTATCCTGAAAAATGACAACTTCATCTCGGTCAACTCCAGAAAGATTCATAATCTCGGCGAGTTCATCTTTTGTAGCAAATTTCGACAAATCGATATCTTCTTTCTTCTTGTCTTTCATGGAGAATCTTCCATAAATATCAACCATTATACGATTAGCGATTATTTAAAACAGGACTCGTGTACACATTTACAGCTTTGATAGGTGCATCGGAAGATTTTGAAATAGCATCGAGTACAGCAATTACTTCACGGCCGCATATTTGTAGATCAGTAATTGTTCGTGTTGGTAATGTTGAATACCATACGGGAGTGTTTTGCGCGGAGATTTTGTCACTGTTGACATATTTTAAAAATTCCTTTGGTGGTGCCAACCCATACGAATCGAAATAAACAATTCCACATGGATCAACTGCGTATCCAACCCAATCAATACCTGGGCCAGAATTTCTATCGAGATTGGTGATACCAGTCTCAACACGATTTGGTTGTTTTTGAAATTGATCACGCATAAAAACACCTCTGAAGTTTTTGATATTTAATCGTTCAGCAGCATCAAGTAATTCAAAATTGGACATGGGAAGGAGTTCCTTTGCATCTAACGAAATGACGCGGGAAGTCTTAGACCTTTCCCCTTTTTTTTGTAAGATTTTATTCCTTTTCCTGTTGCTTTCTTTAACGCCATTCCAGCAGCAGTTCTAACAGCACCTAACGCAGCAGCTTTTTCAACAGTTGGAGCTGCAGTGGCTATCAACGGCGGTATAGCTGCGAGAAGTAGAAATATACCACCCGTCTTAGCAATGTCGCTAATGCATCCGCAGACAGAAAAAGTCGTACGCCGGTCTTTGATCGTTTGGCGTCATTGAAATGCCTGAGTTGACGTTCAGTCAGTGATAGTTTATTTGGACCACCTGCGAGCTGTGTTGATTTCAGTAATATTTTTATTCCAGAATTCTTTTTTGATACTGATTGTAACTTTTTAATCTGACCAGGAGTCAGAGTAACACTAACGTGATGATATGACATTATTATATCATGATCGATTTAATTACATGTTTTCTACTGGAGTATCAATGACTCTCATTCGTCCACCAACACTTTCAAGTAACATTGTTTTATCGCTGAGTATAACAGCGATTACTCTGTAACCACTAGGAATAACCGGTGGACCAGGTATTCTTGGTGGTGACCGTGCTACACGAACTCGGAAGTGTATATCAACGACAGATTGCCTGAAGAAATCTAAATGTTCCAACGAAAAGTAATAGATTGGATACAGCGTTGTAAAATCACGCTGAGATATCTGCAAACCAGAATCAACATTCTGATCACGCCCCATAAATGTCATCAACCGATGATAAGCACGTGCTACATGATTGTGATCAAAACTCAGTGATACTTCTTCGGATGGTTCTTGATGCCCATTTATCCTTAAAGAAACTTCACTAACTCCAAGCGTGTCAAATACCATTGGATTTTGTGTTTGTGTGTTATCTCGTGCATTTTCCTGAAATGCGATGAATATATGTCGCGGTGCTGACACACCCTGCTGTGATGCTATCTGCCATGTAAATAAACCAACAACTTCACTTGTAATACTGTCTGTGGTCATCGTCGACCATGACAATATTGATTTACCACCTTGATCCATGAAAGAGAGCAACCGTTGTTCTTCGACGATCGATGGAGTCATTGCTGGCATCCACAACGAAAGTTTTGTTAGTCTTACTATGCCTGCACCAACTGCATTGGGTCGCCAGATTGCATCATTGTCGTTGTCTTCTCTGACAAGTACAACCGTATGCTTGGCTCCGAAAATAACCTTTCTGACAGAATCCAAATATATGCGATAGTGGAATCACGCATGAAAACTCTTCTTCATCATTTAGCATTGATCAACGTGCGGCAGATCCTAAGATGAATTCTTCGTTCATTGATGCAACTTCAGTTCCAGCTGCATTCATTCCGACGTTATTGCTTTCTGGATGATCAGTTGTATCCTTTCCAAACATCATTGATGGACCAGCTGATCTCGAGTAATCATCACTGTATCTTGCAAGGCCAAGTATCGTTGTGGCAATATCGACGTTTTCCAGGCATGATTCAATGTGTCTTCCGTCAATCATTGTATGTGGCGCTTTTAAATAACGCCATAATACCATTGTTAACAAAACCAGATCTATCTAAAATTTCGTATGCTGTACCATCTGCTTGCAACAGTCTCCCTTCTACTTCAGTGAATGCATCAGCGGGCAAAATATATCTGCTTGTATCCTGAACTTGCAATTCGATTTTTCCACGCTGATTTGGCTCTCGTGCGTCATAGGAATAATACTGATAATCACGTACCGATTCATCCTTGAGAACGGGTGAATCCATGTCTAATGCGGGGTCAGATACACGCTTGAACATTTTATTATATTTGTTATCGTCTAACACGAAGACCACTTCCTGCTATCAGACAAGCAGTTATATTTTTTCTTTTTCTGATAGGGGTACACCATCCAATTCTGCTAGTTTTTGATTCGCAGCTTGATTATTATTTTACTAACATTTCCAGGCATAACTTTTGTGGTGGGTAATTTTACTGGCCGAGATTTTACTGGCTGAGGTTTTCGTCGTATTAATCGTGCTAGTCTATCCTCGATAGCCGAGAATGCTTTACCGGCAACATCACCAAAAACACCAATTCCTTTATCACGAACAACATCAATAGCTTTCATCCCCAGTTGTTTTGCAATCGGTATTGCTTTCGGAGCTATCCTTCTAAATAGACCCTGAACAACATCACCGAGTCCATCCCCGTAGAACGCTTTATATGTAGGTAATTGTGAATTTATCACCCTGACCATGATCGGTCCACAGTGAGTATTGTGTATGATCATCTTATTTTCTTGTCACTGATCTAATCGTATACCCTTAATCACTGTGGAAATCATCGGCAATTTCATCGATGAGAGCTCGATAAACATCAATATCCATGATACGACCTGTAAATAATCTCTGACAAATATCAGCTGCTTCATTAATGATTTCTGGGGAATTATTGCCAGCTCGTTTTCCTCCAATGAGGATTTCTAATCTGTCCACGTCAGCAAGGACATTATTGGGACAAGTAACAAAACCACTTCCTTGAGCAGCAATACCACTTCCAGTTGCACCGGGGTCAGGTGATGGTTGTCTCTTTCGTAGATATCTCTGCCATCCCGGTGATGCAACTGGTATTCCAACATTTTTTTTTTCATTTAATAAACCTTTTTCGCAAAATCATAATATTCTTTTTTATATTTTTTACTGATTTGTGAAATATCCTTGAATTGACGAAATTCCCTAGCAACCCTCTTGTCTTCTGGAGTGTTAAAAAAACTCTGGCTTCAGAAACTTACGTCGCAGATGATATCCCACCGGAGCAACCTTAACGGGATTATTCATAACTTCTAAAAAAAAAATAACTGACTATTAAAATACCGAGTTTTTATTGCTGGTTTAGACAGATCCTCGACGATATCTTTAACGTCTTGAATTTCAGCACGTGTTTTATCAGCAGACTCCATAGCTTCTTTAATTTGTTCTGGTAATACTTCGATAACCTGCTGTGTTGCAGTTGTAGCTTTAGCGGTTTGCTCCAACGTGGGAAGAAGATCATTGGTAGCCTTCGTAACCGGTTTAAATAATTGATTTACACCTTCTGCAAACTCCGCCTGAGACTCCTGATGCGTTTGTAATTTTTGTTTGACAGAATCACGGACGGGGAAATATTTCTTAATTGCCTCTAGTCGCTGTCGAGCTAGTTTAGCTGTGTGAGATTCCATTATTGATATAATAATGATTCAATTGAGCCACACTCAATACTCTTAATCACTGTGGTAATCATCGGCGATTTCATCAATGAGGGATCGATAAACATTAATATCCATGATACCGCCTGTAAATAATCTCTGACAAATATCAGCTGTTTCATTAATAATTTCTGGGGAATTATTACCAGCTCGTTTTCCGCCAATCAGAATTTCTAATCGTTTAACATCGGCAAGGGTGTTATTAGGGCATGAGGTAATAAGACCACTTCCCCTGGTACCTGTACCAATACCACTTCCAGTGGAGCCGGGTTCAGAACATGAATTCCGCCATTCTTTTTCCTTACCTGTTGTTTGGAGTGGTTGTCGTTGTTGTCGTTGTTGTAACTGCTTAAGATAATTGTTTATTCCATTATCAAATGTAATATATCTTGGATCATTATTTCGGGCCTGATCAACTCCGTGGTGTATGCGAAACATCCATTTGTACCAGGTTTCACGACTTACATTATCATTGGCGTACTCGGGTTTTTGAAATTTGTCTCTCTGATCAAAGCTGTGCACGGCAAGCGCAGGTAATCTTACCGTTTCAATATTTTTTATGAAGGAAATATCTCTTTCGGTAAATTTATCATTCACTTCAGCCCTGGCTCTTACTTGTTTTGGTTTTAGTTCTGGCTCTGGTATATGATCTGTTTGGTCAATACCTTCAAGTATTTCTCGCGTTGGTTGAGCAGCAGCTATTTCACCTGGAAGTTCTCTCAGAATCTTTTTTATTTTTTTAGCCCTCTCTGATATTTTTCCAGTTGCTGTAGCGGTTTGCTCTAACGCGGGAAGAAGACTTTTGGTAGCCTCTGTAACCGGTTAAAATAACTGTTCTGTCTCTTCGGCAAATTCCTCCTGTGTTTGTTGACGTTCTTGTAATTCTTGCTTGAGAATATCACGAACAGGGATATAATTTTAATTGACTCTAGTCGCTGTCGAGTTGATCTAACTGTATGAGATTCCATTATTGGTATAATAATGATTTAATTAAGTAAAACCAACATAGCAGCAGGGAGGGCGACGACAAAGAATGAGTGAGCGCGAAAGTAAGCAAAACACGCCATACAAAACAAAATCATAACTATAAAAAAATTAAAGTAACCGAAATAAGCTAGCCTGATCAGTTAGAGATTCGGTTTTAACGTTATTGACGTTTGTATTTTTGTCTCCGTAGGAAACTTTAGTTTTCAGCGTAATCTCTAATTGGAAATAGGATCCACCCTCCATGCTGCTATCTTTGCAAAGGCTTTGTTGATCATTGATGGCTTCAGTGTCATCGCAGTTTATGATTACAAATGCAGTACTCCAAAGCCACGCGCGTGAGATTTTGAGTACATAATTGTTATGTTTTCAACGGCATTAAGCAGCATAATATAGTCCACAACATGAACAATGTTCACCTTAACCCGTAGGTATTTACGACCTGCAATATTAATATTATTCCCGGCCGTACGTTTGAAAGAAGCTGCACAGTGCTTTTGCCTGTGTTGTACTCCAGTGGGATAATCGCATGATAATCTTGTAAATCACGTCAGTGCCTGTCCAACGTAAACTCTGGAACTTGAACTCGTCGCATTGGCAATATTAACTGTGATATCGCGGCGGCATTTTACAACATCATCAACCACATGTGCAGTTTCGCCCAGCCTGAACCTGTGAAGAATCATAATATGTAACTGTGCTGTGTTGCACGAAACTGTCTCATGGTATGGCGCGAACTGCCTGAGTTAATATTCTGCATGACCGTATATAGTGGAAAGACATTATCCTAGTGCTTTTCTATCAATTAACTTTTTCTTTAATATCAGGATATAATCAGCAGCATCGACATTTTCTTCACGGGCGTACTGGCATGTCTTCGCCGCCGCTCGCGTAGCTGATTACGTGATTTGTTGACTCCGATATTATATTCAAGGCATGGTCGAGCACTCGTGCCAACACGAAGCGTGAGCTAGTTGGATTTACAGTATTCGTAATTACATGTTCTGTTGCACAGTTCTCGTTTTCCAAGCATACACCTTTAAATTGATTGTGTATCAGTACCATTGAACATCCTATATACACGCGGAAACGCATTAGTCTCTGACTGAATTCCTTTCTTATTTCTCCTAATTCTTGCGGGCTCATAGCAAGCCCTATTGAACCACGGTTCATCCACAAGCAAAATGCTGGACATGAACGCCAAACGGCTAGAGTCTCACACGCGTGTTACAATCGCGGATGTACGCGTGTGCATAATATCTCAAACTGGGAAAAAGGTTAATGAGAACTAGAAGGGATTTAGGGTCTGGATACCGAAGCTTGTCAGCAAATCTATTAAAAAAAAAAAACAAAAAAAAAACATTACTACACTACTCTTTATGTCATCCTTCATATCACTGTAAAAGTTTTTGTTTTTTTTTGTTGTCTTGACTTGTTTGCATAACGAATCCGTATTCGTTGTCAATAGTTTTCTTTGATCACCATATTTGTAGTAAAATGTTTACATCAATAGTTTTGATAGCTCTTAGTCAATGAACCACCATATATAATTTCTGTTAATTTAATCGCTTTGCTTTTCCTACTCATTAGTATTATTTGTTACTTTTGTCCAAGCAAAACGGTATATCTTTCTGGCACCTGTATTCTCGAGTTGACACATTTTAACTGCTCTCATCGCTCAGAAATTTCCCATTTGCTTTCCAAAACACGAATTTTTTTTATTAGTTTGATTAAGTTTTTCTTCAAATAAAGCTTCTTTTACTACAAATTTGTATCGAGCTCTATATATCATTTCAGCTAAAGTTGCTGTTTGAACAAGGCAGCTCTTTTAGATCTTTTCAACTGCAGGTAAAGCTTCAATTTTATGTAATGCATGCCATATGTTTCTTTTGGTACAGTTGGTCATATACACTTGCAATTTTTCATCAATTTTTTTTTGCATGTGAGATTCATCATTTTCATCTGGTGAAGGTTTAACCGTAAGAAGTGGATAGTACTTAACATGACCATGTAAATGTGTTTTGTATCACTTCTAGGTTCCACTCTGTCACTAATATCTGGATGTTTAAAATGGTGTTGTCGAGCTACATACTTTACTTCTCGCCAGCCCATGTAAAGTGTAAAAAAAAAGAAATATTATGTATCGGCTTATAACTCAACGATACAAATTATTGGCATAAAGATACACGATAAATGACTTTGACCTTTCATAATTCTCATCACATTTATCTTTCTATCATCAGCAACATCACATATGTTGTTTTTTTGCGCATCTGAGTGTTTCGTGGAAATATAGTTTTGAATTTAACCATAATCAAATGTTTTAGTTCTACACCTCATATTTTTAAACTGGTATTGTGATAACCAGGTATTGTGATAACAAGATGTACTTTAGTAATATGATGTGTCAGGTTTGTAGTGTTGCGTACAGACACTTCGAAACACTTCAAAACTGTTAATACCCTTCGTGTGTCCTTGTCGTGAAGGTCACCTACCATGTTCACTTTGAAGTGTGACATCGCATCGTGTACATAATGGTACTCGTTATCTGATATGTTTGAATTTCTGAGATTCGGGTAAAACTATTCACTTGATGGTACAGGTGTTTAGTTCGACTTTAGTTATTTCTCTCTCCCAGATATAAGATGTACTCGTTGAGTTAAAATGGATATCATCTTCATATGCGAACACCATAGGTTTTGTATTTTCCCGTCTGTTGTATACTTGTTGTGCTACATAGTAGCAGAACAGCTGTAAACATCCGGCAAGCATTTGGTACCCCTGTAAACTATCGAATAATCCCAAAATAGTGACTTAGTCAGAAATTAATAATGAGCACTTTGTAATTCTAGAGAATAATTTAAATAAATAAATCTTTTAAAATTAAATTGAACACAACAATAAGACTGATTCCACTTTGGATTTTTAGCAGTTTTAATATAATCAACCATAATATAGAAACCGAAGACACAATTTAATTACCAGGATGAGGGTCAAAAGTTCATTTCCAAAATATTCTAAGTTATAAGCAATCTTATGTAGATCCACACCACTCTGTCATCTTAAAGGAGATTTCAATCAACTTGTCAAAATAATTCCTTTCTAGAAAATTCTAAGGTCAGAATCCACACTGTATTTCGAACTGAAACTTAGTAACATGTTTACCCTACATAATATTAGACATGTAGGCGCAATTCCAGCCCGCAATTATGGATAAAGGTCAATTACATAATAAAAAAATATACATAACATCTCTCCTCATGACGAAAACGAAATATTTATACAATAAAGCTTTGTTTTACATATTAGTCAAACATACATATAATTAAAGTCGCATAAGATGATGTCTCATGAATGATACAAAATATACATGAAGAAATATAGTACTTCCATACACGTGAAAGTACATATGCAATTAGATTATCTTTTCCCTTGATGTTCCTAATGTCGATGTTGTATTCCTACAAAATCAGACTCCACCTAAATATTTGTTTTTCATTTTGCCAATGAAAGTAAGTCGGTTGTGATCACTGAATGCAATAATTGAAGTAGGAGCTTCACTGATGTATAGTTCAAAGTGTTGCAAAGCCAATATCAAGAGCAAACATTCCTTCTCAGTTGTGGAATAATTTCTTTCTTTGGTGCTTGTTTAAATTATAGAGAAATACCACACTGGCTGATCCACCCCATATTTTGTCTTCTTGAATCAATACTCAACAAACCTCTGCATAACTTGAATCAACAGATATTTTAAATGATTGACTGAAATTTGGAGCGGAATGATCTAGCGCTCTCTTAAGTACGGTCTTTAATGTATCAAAAGCCTCTTGATTTGGTTTTCTTATTCAGCAAATTGGTCAAAGGATCAGCAATTATGGAAAAATTGGAGCAGAATTTCCAATAATATCCAGCAGTAGTACCCAAATATCGCATCAGTTGCTTTTTACTGATAAACTCAGGGAATTCAAAGACAGCCTTGTTCTTGACTTACATATGTTTAACTTGACCATTTCCTATAGTATGTCCTAGAAATGTAACGCAGGCACGACAAAAACTTGTCTTTACTTAAATGAATTGTGAAATATGCATCATTTAATCGATCAAAGAATTTCTGAATGGTTTTCAAGTGATGTTTTGAGGTGCCGTTAAAGATGCTGACGTCATCGGTGCAAGCGTCACAGTTATCTAGACCAGATATTAATAAAGTCCATCTGGAGTTACGAATGTCCAAACTTCCATTGCTCTTTCCGTGAGTGTACATTGCCAGAATCCTTTCAAAAGGTCAAACTTGGTGACATATTTTAAATTTCTAATTTTGTTATTGCAGTGATCGATCTTTGACATTGGAAATGTATCTATTTTGGTGACAATGTTAATTATTCTATAGTCGGTGCACATGAGGAATGTATTCTTTGGTTTCGACACAAGAATACATAGTGAACTCCAGTTACTTTTACTTGACTCTGGGAAATAAGTCTCCAGCAAATATTGAATTTCTGTTTAATACATTCCTGCTTGAGAGAATTCATCCTGTAAGGATGCCGTTTCACAAGTGTAGAATCTACAATTTCTTAATCATTGTAGATTTTATTTGTTTGTGTTGGAACAACGAAAAACAGATGCTTATATTCGCAATAAAAATGTTTTTGTTCGCTCTTTTCTTGTGGCTGCAGACGTGAACGTTTATGGTCCAGATTATGCAATATTTATGAATTGAAAAGATTAGTTACATCAAAGTCACTGAGTCCGATTGCATGCCATCGTTTAAATTTTCACTGTGTGGCACAGAACAACTAAATTGACTGAATGATTAACAGGGCTATATCTGTCAACATACTCCGTTAACATGTTTATATGGCAAAGCTATTTTAGTTTCCTCCTAGGAGTGTCAATAATATAATAGAAGTCATTTTACAACTGTATAAGGACCATAGTACTTAGCCTGCAGAGGATTTAGAGGTATGGGCATAACTCAATCATCAAGCTGAAAACTCATTTCCTTTGTATTTCTGTCATATTTTAATTTTGGTTTTGACAGAGTAGAGTGAAGATTTGTTCGTGCTACTTCTCAAGCATTTGACAACATCTAAATTAGAGACATAGTCAGAACGATTATTTCTGAATCGTGGGTTAAAAGAGGTGGTTACTCTTTTCATAACTTCAATGGTCCGCGGAAAGTATGCCCAAAATCTAATTCAAAACGACTTGAAACTAAAGATTCTTGAGCTGATTCCCTAACAGCAAATAACAGTAAATTAACACCCTCGTCCCAATCTTATCCTGTATCAAACTAATATGACCGAGTCATATTCTTCAAAGTTTCAAGAATTCATTCTAAAGTCCCTTAACATTCAGGGTGATAGGCATAAGACTGAAACTCTTGGATGTCTAATTCATACATAACGTACTGAAAAATTCCAGGCATAAAAATTGACACTTGATCAGATATAGACGTATTTGGGAAGGCCAACAAGTGTAAAATAAAAACTATATCAAAACTTTTACTATGGTTTTAGTTTTAATATTTCTCAAAGGAATTGCCTCTGGAAATCTTGTGGACGCACACATCATGGTCGATGCGTATAGGTTGCTTGACTTGGTCTTCGGGAATGGACCGACACAGTGAACCATTATTCTGCTAAATGATTCGTCAAATGGAGGAATAAGTTGCAAATGAACCTAATGTATCCTTTTGTTGGGTTTTCCTACCATTTGACAGTTGTGACAAGATCTACAGTATTTAGAAACATCACTTTTAATTCTCAGCCAATAAAAATGGTTCAAGCTGTTGTGATAAGTCTTACTGACCCGTAATGACCAACCAATTGAGTTTCATGACCTATGTTACGTGTAGGCTCGTACAAAAGTAACAAGAGAAAAGAGTGAAACCAGCAAGCTTTGTAAATTTAACAAAAATAATTTATTTCCCTAGAAAACAATGTAAAAATTGGAAAGAGGACTTAGGTTTGTGAATATAATCCAAAATTAATCCTAAGATTGAAAAAATGTAAGTCCTATCATTAAACAGTTCCAACTGAATCCGGGTTTGATTCTTGATGAAATTCCAATATGGAGGCGATGACGTCAGATGATGTTTGTACTGATGGTAACAGATCCTCGATTGAATCACAGTTTATGTCTCCGTATAGAACTCCAGAATAAATTTCCACTGAATTTCTTTCTCCCAGAATTTTTTTTTTAAAAGTACATTTGTTTGATTTTCTAGAGACTAAATTATTAAATTAAAAAAAAACAAAAAACAAATGAACTTCAAAAACAAACTGGCAACAACAATTGAAACCTCTTGAGCCCTCAAGGTGTAAGATACGACTGACTGGAAAGCTAGCGGAATGAGTATTAAACCCAACTAAAACGTCATTTCATTCCCGCGTGATGAGTCACGTGGTCTCTTAACATTTGAACAGCGCAATAAAAAATGAAATTTATCACGTAGGCAAGAATAGCCCTATCTAAGAACCAAATTCTCACACTGAAAATATATTTTTAAAAAAGACTGTTTACAGTTCAGCTAACATGCGGGCCGAAATGACCTTGGCAACAGCCAATCGTCTTCACTCGATGTTTACAAAATCTATGAACCAAAGTGAGCTAAAAATAGTGCTGAAGAAATATTTTTACGTTCTAAACAAACTGAATTTACTGAAAAAAATATCGAATCCCGTTAAAATAATCATTACAATAAATGTAATGAAATAAAATTAAAATGAAAAAGAATTTTAAAACTAACACACAAGCAATTTAATTACATATTCGTTATACCTAGAAAATGAATTTCCTGTAGATATGACGCAGGAACAACAATTTGATAGCTCACTGACCACTCATCATCAGAGGGCACCTCAGGTGGCCGACATTTTCTGATAAAAACCCACTTTTTAACAAAGTATCAAACAGGTTATTGTGTGGCCTCTGAAACACACAGGAGATCTCAGGATCTTGTTCCTGTTCGAATGAGCGTTTGTCTTTTGTCACCCTGACTAGAAGAAAGAGAACGGGCAGTTTTATGTATATCTATATTGTTGTAACTCCTGGTACATGATTTTATCTCATTTTTATAATTTGTAATCATGGCTGCAAATCGTACATAATATCTTTAGTTAAAGTTTGCATAAGTGACCTGAGTATCTTAAGAGTTTAGTATTACATAGGATCTTTAAATAGACGCTAACGTATGTGTTAACAATTAATAATAATGATCCTAATAATAAGACTTAATGACGCTTATGACTTAAGTTCTCTTTGGCTTATGAAATTTCGACGTATCTGGAAGAATTCAGTAGCTCATTATTTGTAACATAATATTATTCTGGAACTGTTTTAAGTCATTCGAAGGGATTCTGGACAACGCCATATTGACAAGGTCCCGGTCCTTAGAGGACCAGTACTTTTCCGGTTTTTATATTTATTATGAAATTTTCATTCATATAGGTCATTCATATACCTTTTAAAGGATTCACTTCATAGCACCAGTAGTTCCTATCTCATTTTCATTTATGACTTAAGTAATTAAAGGTCTACTAGTGTGCTCACACAACTTTTTTTTATATGATAAATTTAATCTTCTAGATATGATTTTTAAAGATATTATGTCAAATACCTCATTATTAATGAAAATAATGACCACAAAACATCGATTTTTTATAGCACAAGGAAAAACGCTCCTAGTCTATTTCGCGCTAGGCAATTTCCGTAAGACAAAGACGAAGTGACGTGCTGTAGGGAACTGTGCATTTCTACTTTCGTTGTTAGTTGCATTTAGTAGATGGTACCGTGCGTTATCCGACCAGTGACAGGCGAAAGAGTCTGCAGTGACCATTTGAGAGACAACGATTTCGATACCGTCTATAAAATTAAAGAGTCACTTGGTATTACGACCATCAGACGACTCCTGCCAAATGCAGTACCAAGCGTGTTTTCTCGCCAGATAACTGAGTCCGTTAACACCAGATCAACAAAAACCAAGGGTTACGGCAAGGCTTACAGCATGTAGACCGAGAGAAGCTTGTACTGAAGCGAGAGCTAGCGAAGGTAAAATATTTATACATCTTTATCTTGATATATTACTGGTTGTCAGCCCCTACCCCTCGCCACAAATATACCTAGCAAAAAACGATCAATGGGAGAGGGCGATTTTATTGGGAGGGTGTTTTCAAACCATAATAACCCCACCCCTACCCCCCAAAATGAATCCTGCTTTACCATGACGAGCATGTGTGTGTGTGTGTGTGTGTGTGTGTGTGTGTGTGTGTGTGTGTGTGTGTAACCCTTGGATTTTAGTTTTGCCCACTCCCCCATTATTATTTCCCCCCCCCCCTCGAAAAAATTAATTTGCATGCCCATGCTTATTTCATGCCTGTTCAACAATAATAGCAGCAGGGAGGGTGAACCCTACAAATTGGATTCGAGCAAACATATCTAAAACAAAGATTTCACACGAAAAAGATTTTTTTTAAAAAAAGGTCAATAACGTCAAACTGAAACCTCTAACTTTCCGTGATATCACCGGTGACGGCGTCACTGATGAGAGTACCAGTGATGAGATCACCGGGGTTACTTCGCCGTTGACATTCGTGTTTATAAAGTTTTGTGAGTGATCGTTTATGTGCTCGTGCACGCAATTTTTGTTAGCCCACCCTCCCTGCTGCTGTGGTTTTTATCCAAATATTGTATCAAGTCCGTTACGATATCTTGACCTCGGATCATGTAAATTTATTGTTATAAAACCAAACGGGGTAGCTTGTGCATTTGAAAAAAAGTGTTTGAACTTATTCATATCCATGTCCCCTGAACACCAAGTATAATAAATTTTTTGCAGCGTGTGATTATCAACTCCGTTAAACACAACTAAAATATTGCAGTTATCCCTGATCACTTTAGGTATTTGTGTATAACGCTGTGTAACATAAATCACGTCTGTATTTTTATGTCTACCTCGAGAAAATATCCTAGCTGGATTTGATTGTTTGTCCAGCATGACATCATCGTACACAACTAAATTGTTAATACCACCATCAAGATCATCTACAGATGGCGCTTCATCAATATCAGTAATAAAATCAATAACGTCACCGTCTTCATTTAACAATTTTGCATTTTCATTAAAATCTTTAAGTACTTCATAGCATCGCTGATCATCTACAGATGGAGCTACTAAATATAATTTATCCCACTTGAGCCATCTCATGATGAGATTAAGCAATAATTGTGTTTTACCTGATCCAGATGGATCTATTATTATCATTCTGATAGAATTCGGTAACGCTGGGTGATGCTTTACTGGTTCTTGTTTTCGTGTCGCTGAAAAGTCAACTATATCCATATAACAAATATTATGAATTTATATTGTGTTCGATGCAGGGCAGCCACGCCCACCACTTGATTAACAACAGTAATAACAAAAAATAAAAAGTGTGCACTGACAGGTAAGTGTGCTGAGTGTGGCACAAAAAAATATAAATTTATTTCATCGACAAAGACAGGAGGTAATATTGCTGCTTCGTTGGGAAAATTACCAGGATTACCGTGGGCGAAATATCCCGTAAACAAGACTGATCAAGCGTGTTACGTTCATGATATTGCTTATCGAAGTAAAGATTTACAACAGCGACATCTCGCGGATATCAAATTAATTCATGCCATAAATAATATAAAAGATAAATCGTTTCGAGAAAAATTAGCTGCTTTTTTGGTAAAAACCGGTATGAAAGGTAAAATTATGTTAGGGGCTGGGTAATTAATTATATGATTATTATAATGGAGTCCATTTATTATTCCCCGAGAGGATATTGGAAGGGCAAAGCGGCGATTAGTAAACTTGCTGAAGCTGCAAAGGTTTCACGTGCTGTTGCTGCAGCGTGGTTAGCACGACAAGCAATATGGCAAATTTATCTACCACCACCTAAAAAAATTCAGTATGCACATTTTGATGTCAGCGTTCCCAATGAAGTTCATCAAGCAAATATTTTGTTTTTACGGCACGATACCATTAAAACACGTGGACGTCAATCACGCACATATAAATACGCGTTAACTGTCGTTGACGTTGCAAGTAGTTATAAAGAAGCAGAACCCATTGTCGACAAAGACAGCAACTGAAGTTGCATCTGCGTTTGAATGAATTTATCAACGTGGTGGTCTACGATGGCCACGGTTTCTACAGGTTGATCCTGGCAAAGAATTTCTCGGTAAAGTATCATCGTTGATGAAAAAACATAATGTCAAAATCAGACGAGGACACACCGAAATTCATCGTGATCAGCCAATCGTTGAAAGATTTAATCGAACACTCGCTGAGCGGTTATTTGGATACCAGTATGCGAAGGAAATAATTTATACAGATACAAGATCTCGCGAATGGGTTGCAAGGTTGCCAAGTGTGATAGCTGCGTTAAATAATGAGATTACTCGTGCAACTTCTATGAAACCTTGTAATGCGATCACAAAGAAACATATACCAATACACCGACGTGAATCTTCCTCTCAACCAGTATTAGGTAATGTGACTGTAAGATATTTATATGAACCTGGTGAACTTGAAGGGGGGTAAAAAAAGAGCAACTGATCCTATCTGGAGTGTGACTACACATAAAATTTCTAGCGTGGTAAGATCCACTGGTAGGCCTGCAATCTACAGACTGGATTCAACTGCTCCTCAGCGTGGATTTGTACGTGAACAATTACAAGTAGTTCCTGAGGACACAATTACCGCCGCTTTCACTTTTATAAACTAGCACCCCGACGCCGATTACATTCAAGACAGGTCAGCGTCACATTATCACGTGTATGACCAAGATCACTATTAATTCTATCCATGGTAAATTGTTTTGGATTATTACTCGAATATTTCTACAGTGTATCACAGTTACAATTTGCACAATGATTATTCTGTCGTTGTTTAAGTGTTATAATAAATTCAACATCGATATCAAAATCACGATTATTTTTTTTTTTGTCACATTGCTTATAACCAAATAGTTTTTTTCTTACTACGCCAATAACACCTTCGGTGTCACTAACAGTTTCATTATTATTTTCTGTGGCGTCTATGATAACTCTGTGCAGTTGAGATATTCTCCTGACTCTAGATACTGCTAGATAGACTAAATTTGACCACTCGATTCTATCATCGACAATCCAGATATTTGTATCAGTAATAGTTAGTCCTTGTGACGAGTGGATCGTTATAGCATATCCTAATTTCCACGGTGAGTTATTCATGTTCAACGCGCTCTCAACAACATCAACATCGACCAAAACAATATCATTCAATACAAGATTTTGTTTTTCATTTGTTCCCGGAATTTCAACTTCAATATTCTGTCGTCGAATATCCGCTGGGTGATAACATAATGGTACAGGTAACGTTGGAAATCTTTCCTTGTGCAACAGAAATAATTTTTCTTGTAATTCATCACGAACTATTTTTCTACTCGCAACTATCAAATCATTTGGTCTCCATAAATTCCAAAAATCATTTACAGGGGTTTCCGGAATTATTTCACGCATTATCTCACATTGTATTTTATCTGGCTGTAGTCTGATTAATCTTTTAAATTCTTTTAGAGGTTCATCACTAGCTCTATGATCATCATTTATTTCTTCATAATAATCCACAAATGATTTTAACCACTCGTGCGGAGATTGACCGACGAAGGGTGGTGGTTGACCATGATCCCCGCACATAATCACAGCAGTATGTTTTGTCAATACCCAATCAAGAAATATTTTTAGTGTTTCCAACGACACAGTACAAATTTCATCCCAGATAATGATTTTCGGAATATATTTCTCACCCATTCGTTCAGGTGTCCACGTATCTCCACACCATCTGAAGAAACTATGATATGTACATGATTTTACTCCTCGTTGTTTTATTTCTCTTGCTAGTCTGTGTGTGGGTGTCAACACAATCATGACTGCAGAGTTTGAAAAACTCCGCCGAAATAATTCAATCGCACATGTTGTTTTGCCAGATCCTCCAGGTCCACTGAGATAAATGGTTTTATGTCTGGCCACGGGATCAAATACACACGGTGATGTTGATACTGGTATTTGATTGTCATTACCGTAGTATGTCTCAGCGATATCAACGTCTGCTGTTTCAGAATAGTCGAGTATACTTTCTTGTTTTATTCGCCACGATCCCCATTCGCAGCTACCGAGTAACGGTTTTACCAAATCTAAATACGCTTTATCTGCATAAAACGAATCCGTAGCAACTCTGACAGCGTAACAAGGAAATCTACTTATCATCGATAATAAATTTATAGAAACGTAAGCGAGCATAGACGATCTTAAATGAGTAAATTGCGGTGACTCACCATCAATATAACTCACTACTGTACCTAGTTTGGTTCCATCTGACAAATAAGCATTGCTTCTGCTTATAAATGTTCCTTTGCTCGTTGTATCAGTAATTATAAAATCTAACTCAGCATCATCTATGATCAATCTTGTACAATGCCGTTTATGATCATACGAACCACCTTGAGTAAATTTACCAATTATTTTTCTACCGAGATCTTTTGCAACTTTATTTTCATAATCAATTCTATCCCAATCTTCATCTGTCGGTAAATGTTTCTTTTGTTGTGGTAGCCGAACTTGTTTCTGCGAATGATATGATATAATAGCTTCACTTACACTCAACGATATTAAAATTTCAGCATCAAGCATGTATCGTAATAACACCGTTGGAACCCAATCTTTTTCTGAGAAATGTCTACCAAACCACGCATAAACGATAGGATGAAGATGATCGCGGAACTTAAACGATTTTACACAAGCAAATCCAGTTAAATCAAAATCAGGCAATGGTCCATTTATCGCAACTCTTGTCATTTCGTGTGTGGGATGGCCAAATCGATCAAAGTATTTAAAACACTCTCCGCATCCAAGAAAACTTCCAGGATAACACGCAACCATATCAACGGATATAACTTTACGATGATCGTATTTGGTATTCCATAATCCGCCATGCCCATATTCGACACAACTATGCTGAATATCTTCAAGGAATTCTGATCGTATCGGCGAACATGAATTTTTCTTCTGAGCAAAGTGAGCTGCAATTGATGGAACTGTAAAGCAATTATTTAGTAATTGTTCAACTTCAACATCATCAGAATTATATTCACGCCAAAGGCGCTGTGCAAGATTTTTCATTTCTTCATGGAGAGATTCTCTACGGTAACTATCTCCGTTAGGTTTTACAAATTGATCGTAATATGCGGATTCTGAACTTTGAAATAACCAGATACAGGGTCGTTCTTGCTAATATCGGCGATAGCATCGAATATATAATCGTCATAAAATATAACTGTCCTATCTCGTGGAAATATTGTTACAGCATGAGTCCATGCATGTGCGTTATGATCGATGATTGTTATTGGAGCTCCATTTTTTGTATATTTCTGTTTGTACAAAATTTCTCCGGTTAGTGTTTTTACTGTTATTCGAAATCTTAATTTCTTTTCTAGCTTAGCAACATCGCTGATAGAGGCTCCGGTATCTCTAACTATTTCTGCCCACTCGTTTATTTTTGTGCGTCTTATATCCGTTAAACCGTTTCCGCGTATTGCTTTTGAGAAATGTTCCATAACTCGTTCAGCTACGCAATTTATTCTTGAAATTTTCATCGGTTTGAGATCCCCAACGCTGGGTTTATTATTTAGCGGATATATTGCATATATAACTGCCGTGACAGGATATGCTCGTTCATAATATGGTTTATCAATACCGGTAAGCACACCTGGCTTGGATTGTTTATTTAATGTAACAATATTATTTCCATTATGAAGTCGTACAGGTTCGCGTTTGTCACGAATAATCCAAGTATCATCATCTGTCTGAACAATAAATTTTACTAAAATAATATATCGCTGATTGCCTTGATGAATATCAAGGTAGTTAATAATATTTTTACCTCGCTCGTCACTCATTCTAGCATCAACAACAACACCTTTGTCATTCATAATTCTGAATGTCGACCAAGTATGAGCCGCACCATCATTGCGAAATTCTTTTTTGTCTTCACGGATACGATCGGTTATATCGCTATTTATCAGAGCCAGATCTTGCATCGGAAAATTAAATTTAGATTTTGGTAATTTGTCAAGATCAAATCTTGCGGTGGAAGGTTCAATCGTGGATAATCTCTCAAATTCCTCCATACTATATTTAAGACAAATATATATGTTTAATTAAACTTTAATTATATATATAATGATTCAAACAAACAACCGATGCAGAAGGCTTATGATTGGATTTTCAACTCCTTGTAATAAATCATGCGTGAATGAATTCTGTGGCCAACACATGCAAAGTTATCGTAGAGGGAGTCTAGGACCAAAACCGTGTTTACGATGCGGTCAGAGGAGAAACACAGTTAGGTGTAGCGTGTGGCGGTAAAAGATACAGAGAGTTTAAACGATATTATGATAAGAAGTCGTTATGTGAGTCTCCGTTAAAAACCGCTGAAGACTATCTGGCCAGATTTCAAAATTATCATTTAGACAAATAACATTATATATAGAAATGGAGCAAGGAGTGTTTTACAAACATCCCATCATTAAAAATTATGAAGCGTCTCGTGATGGTGTCATCAGACACTGTCAACGAAAAAAACCAGTTGGTCATGTTATTAATACTGGTTATCTCATCTTTAATGTTGGAAAAAAATCATATTTATCTCATAGATTCGTATTTGAATGTTTTCATGGGGTCATCGAGGACGGGCTTGTAATCGATCACATCAGTTCAGACCCGAAAGATAATTCTTTAAGTAATTTGCGTGCTGTTACACCAAGTCAGAATTCTACACTTGGAAATACTGGTATTAATTCTAAAACTCCTAAGTCGGTTATATCCACTAATATAGATACTGGTGAAGAAATAATTTTTCCATCAACGTATACGGCTGGAAAATATTTTGGTATTTGCCGTGCTTCAATATATCGTGCTGCAAATAATATTACCAGATCAACATATTCAGTTAAATACGATCAAAGAATTACATTCCGGTATATATAATGAAGAGAGATAAATCCGTCATCGCTGATAGAGCAATCAAGTAGTTGTCTCCTTTTTTTTTTTGCTATTGCTTATACATATTCAGTGATAAGAATCCGTCCCCATCGTTGATAGAGTAATTGAGCAGTTATTGTACTGTAGTCTAATCGTAATGTTTAAATATCTCTCCGGTCCAAACATTTTAACTATATGGAAAATATATCCTCAAACAGAACATAAAAACCTCAGCCGTGATATTATATTGTACACATAATAGATCGCAGTAGACGACACTATACTAAATGAATCTACGCAGTTCTGCAGCGGGCGGAATATACCAGAATAATATCGATCCAGTGCATTTACTAACACAGAATTCTGGCCGTAACAGTGTTACAGTGTTTTAATAAAGCAGAAATGGCAGAAATATATAAAATTGCAGAATTTATTCAGAATCAGAATATTATTTCAGTGTCCGTGACATTGTCGGTGACACAGTCACTGGTGAGACAGTGTGAATATTTATATACTTAAATTTAACTGTATATTGTAGAGGTCCGATAGCCGTGTGGTTAAGGCGTCCGAACAACGTTCGGAGTGCGGATCCACTAGTGCAGACTCTCTGCGTGTTCGAGTCTCCAAAAATGCTAAAGATATATTATCTTGCATTCGGCGACAGATGCTATTATAGTGGGGGAACCCGGAGAATTTCCTCGAAATCCACAACAGACAAAATACACTCTCCTATCATACCACCCTTGTGGTGGGTGAACTTTTGCACTCCCCGGGGTTTGTGTATGGGGGGAGAGTGTACAAAATCTGTTGGACGTAGACAAGATTCCCCCGTCATCACCATTTGTATATATTCATGTTCATACAATCATCTATATGTTTGTGCCGTCCAAAAAATATCATCAAAATCATAATCATTTGTATATATTCATACAATCATTAAAAAAAAAAAACAATCAAAAAATCATCTCAAAAACAGTCCTCGCTGAGGACTATTACTTTTATTTTTATTCAGAATATATTTTTATTTTTATCTGATTCAGAATATATTTTTATATTTATCTGATTCAGAAATACTTTTATTATAATAAAATTTTATTTTTTATGAAATTTGGTCAGATTTTCTAAATTTGATAGGTAATGTACCCATCAAAATTGTTACTTTGGTCAGATTTTCTGAATTTGATGGGCATAATACCCGTCAGTTTGCGAATTCTGTACAGATTTTATGAATTTGAGGGGTATAATGCCCGTCAGTTTGCGAATTCTGTACAGATTTAATGAATTTGAGGGGTATAATGCCCATCAGTTTGCGAATTCTGTACAGATTTTATGAATTTGACGGGTATTATGCCCGTCAAAATTGTGACTTTGGTCAGATTTTCTCAAATATTTTATTTTTATTCAGAAATATTTACTCAGAAATATATTTTTATTTAAACAAATAATTTATAATATATAAAATAATGAATCACGAAAACATTACATCAATTATTTCTGCTATTAAGAAATTACAAAACAGCGGCGTGAAAATATCTGACCAACTTGATCCTGAAAAAATAATGAGTGATTTTGAATCATTACAATTTCGGAGATCAGAAAATAGGTATACGCTGCCCTCCGATTATAGATTTATAAAGATAATTCAGCAGGCGATGTTACGATCGCTGGCGGCAATCACTGATACGCAGGTGAAATTATTTGTTCCTCTTTCACGGGCCATCGAGCGGGTTAGGTTAGAATTATCTCACGAATACGAAACGAAAAGACTCGTACACGCTCGTATAAAACAGCTGAGAGATATGGTGGCAGTGACTGCGTCACCGACTGAGTTGATAAACGAAGATGCGGAAGAATTACTGGCTAAAGATAAAGACGGTGACTTCGTCACTGATTGTGACTGTAGTGATTGTGTCATTAGTGACTGCGTCACCAATGTCGAAGTCACTGACAACGACGACGAAGTTAGAATACCTACTTGTAAAGTTGTCCCAGCTGATTTTAAACCGTAAAAAAAACCATTTTATCCTTGACGTTATCTTTGACATTTTTTTTTTGCTTGGTGTTTTCCGCCGTGATGTAATCACGGACTACGTTACGGCGATGACGTTGATGACGAAGTCATTACGAGCGTACATACAAGTTTACATTCAGCGACTCCGACCTAAGATCGAGCAAGTGGCCAGATTGGTCAGTAAATTTGAAATTTATCCGTGATAAGAGACGACTGTGACATTTCAGATAAACAACATTGATTGGTTCTGATACAATCAAATAACTTGGAGGAACTTGAGGGGTAAACGAGTAGAGAATATATCCTTGTTCCGCAATACCATTCCGGTGGTTGGATTTATCAGTGTCCACTTGATAACTGCCGTCGACGACGTCACATACTAGATTGACAGCGATCGTTGATGTGATGTTGACGATGCCCGGGGCGACATGACGGCCGCCCCCGTACGGATCATTATCGTGTCGAAGAATACCTGCTGGTGGGGCTATCTTTTTCCACGATTCGAGGATTCTAGGAAAGTAATTATCGATAACATCCGTGAGTCTCTTTTTTAATCTAGCTGAATCTAGGTTTGGTATTGTAAATGTTGAGAATTTTTCTTTGGTTGTTGTTTTATAATAATCAAGAAAAAATTTCATGATACGTGCTTCTGGATGTAATTTATCTTGTTCAAGTATTTTCTAGATAAAAGCTCGATTAATGATATACATGTCTGATCTGAGTTTATTCAGATATTGTATTGTTTCTATGATATTTTTTTTTGTGTCCTCGTCGTAGACTTGTGACAACGATAAAAATAATTTTTTTAAGTCGCCGATTTTAATATTATGTTCAAATTCGATTAAATAAACCCGTCCAATAATAGGGTCTTCATTGGGAATTATAAGCGGACCATCCTTGTCGTGTAAAGCTTTTCCTGTTACTGGATCGTATACAAAGCTGAATATAGAATGACGATCATAATGAGGAAGCCATGTTCCATCGGTATCAGTATAATCTCTGTTATCTAGCCAATCAAGTCTAAAATTGACATTAGGAATTCCGTTGATGTATACGTCCGGTTTTTTTTATATATTTTTTTTTCCGTTATAGTAAATTCTTCCAAGCGTGGTTCTGGCGGACCCTTATAAACCGGCACGACATCGGGCCATCCTAACACTGACCTGATCGAAGACTGATATATATCCACAGCGTAATCCGGCGATGATATTTCAACGGCCGATGACAGTGTTGGCTCATGAACAGTAATAGCAGTCTTTGATTCTTTTCCTGTGATGGATTTAATTCTGCGCTGGAATTCTTCATTGATCTGTTCTATTTGATAACTGCCCGTGGGTATACTAACTACTTGCCAATCTGGTGTTCCATCGGGTTTATTTTTATTTGCAAATACTAATGAATTATTCGGTTGCAGTCCACCGAATGATTTTGACCTAATATTGGGCCAACTATAATAAACCCGTAATTGCGCCAATGCTATCTCGGATGCTGGTATTGCAGTTGGAAAATTAATACTGAATTCAGGATTAGTTAAACTCGCTGATATCATTGTGGTTCTTACCGGAGCAGTATGAATGACGATCTGTTGTAATAATTCCTGATTGTATCAGAACCAATCAATGTTGTTTATCTGAAATGTCACTGACGTTGACATTATTATACTATTATTGTTTTAAATCACCGACCACGACATCATTAACGACGTTATCGTTGACGACGACATCGTCAAATACTTCATTGTATATCTTTATTGCGATACTGAATTCTTCATCGGTGATTATTCCGTCATTGAGTGACGAAGAAATCAACGATGATAATTTGGAATATGCGGTCGTTGCAATATGTAATTTCATCGTGTACTCGTTCAATTTTTCATTCGTGCACGTATTTATCTTTTTCGCGATTATATTAAATATTCCAGCGATCGACGTTGACGATGAAACAATGATTGTTACAACTATCGGCGCTGTCATCGTCATTGACGATGTCAATGATGCTAATATTACGCCGGTTCCAGCAACTAGCGTAGAAGCCGAATAAACCTTAATATCAACGACGGTTGCACGTCTACGATATTTCTTTATTTTTGCTGTATAATTATCGATGATGGTTTTTAATTTATTCTGCCATGTTATTACTTGATCGCATCTGTATCTGTTAACGTCTATCATTATACTTTAGTTGTTGTCACCGTCTAAGACAACGGAGGTGTTTCAGCTACAAATTCTATGCACCACCAGTAAGACGCTGTGGTTAATTTTTTATCATCTGATACCAGCATAAACGTTTCTTCGGTATCTTTAGTTAACACTACAGATACAGTCCCAGAAAAATTATCGGTTGAATAACGCCATGAAAATGTAGTAAATATTATAAATTTTGCAGAACTGAACACGGACAACCTGTACACACCAGTGACCTCCGCGGTATGTTTGATAGTGTTATCGTGCTGTGTCCACGTTGATGATCCTGATGATACCGTTTACACGATATTGCTAATTTGTTTGTGTGGAATTTTAATCAGATTGGTTTTTTGAACGACATTAGGAATTCCACTGGCAATATCATTAAGTTTCATGTTAATGTCGGAGAGTTTTATGTTGACGGTTAATGGATTTCCAAAGAATTCTTCAGCGATATCATTAAGTTTTCGAAAATTTCTACGAGTATTATTAAACGCACCTACATGAACGTCATACTCGGCTCGTAATGTATTTATTTTATCATCGGTAGGAATATTTTTATCATCCACATATTTTTTTGTTGCGGCATCTTCATCACCTGCTGGTTGTCTTAAAGCAACGATTTTATTTCCATTCATGTTAAGTTCACCTGTCATAGTATTCCCGGTGGATTTTAAACGATCAGCGACACTTTTCTTAATTTCATCCCTGATAGTTGCGATTGATACATTTGAGTCTCTGATTCTACCACCGTCAGTAAATACTGGAATATTGTCCGTGGTGGCACCAAGAACTCTACGAATTATATCGATCCACTTGATATTACTCGTCTTTAAAACACCGAATTTATCCTGAAAAATAACAACTTCATCTCGGTCAATTCCAGATAAATCCATAATTTCAGCAAGATCGTCTTTGGTGGCGTATTTTGATAAATCGATATCATCTTTGCTCTTGCCGGCTCGAGCAGTAGAAGATCTTCCATAAATATCAACCATTATATGATTAGCGATTATTTAATGTGTATTCATGTACAGTTTTATGAGGTGGTTTCGATGATCTTGATACAGCATCAAGTACTACTAGTGCTTCACGGCCACATATTGGTGGATCCGTTAATGTTTGTGTTGGTAGCGTTGAATACCACACTGGTACGTTCCGTCGTGACGAAGTCAGCGGTGAAATATATTTCATAAATTCTACAGGTGGCGCCAACCCATACGAATCAAAATAAACAATTCCACGTGGATCAATCGCGTACGCAACCCAGTGAGTACCACGACCAGGGCTTTTATCGAGATTAATAATACCTGTTTCTGACAATGCCGGATTTTTCGGTAATTGATCACGCATAAAAACACCTCTAAAATTCTTTATACGCAATCGCGCAGCAGCATCAAGTAAATCAAAATTCGATAGTGGATCTATCGTTGAGTCCCTGGAATTCTTAATCCACGACCAACGTGAGGTCGAGATCCTGGAAGTCTCAGACTGTGACTTTTCGTTTCCTTTTTTTATCCTTTTCCTGTTGCTTTCTTCAGCGCCATTCCAGCAGCTGTCCCAACTGCACCTAACGCAGCAGCTTTTGCAACAGATGCAGCGGCTGCGGCTATCAACGCTGGGATAGCTGCGAGAAGAGGAAATATTCCTCCGGTCTTAATAGTATCCTTGATGGCAGCCACGGAAAGATTTAATCGTATTCCTTTATTGGTGTGTTTAGCTTCATTGAATCTATTAAACTGACGCTCGGTCAACGATAATTTATTTGCACCGGACATTTGATCGTGTTTTAATGATATTTTTATTCCACATCGTGATGCCGACAACGATTGTAGTCGTTTAATCTGACCCGGGGTCAGACTGACACTAACATGATGATATGACATTTATGATATATATACTGATCTAAATCAGCGTTTGCATATTTCTACTACGGGAGCATCAACGACTCTCATGCGGCCACCAACACCTTCAAGTAACATTGTTTTATCGGATAATATAACGGCGATTGCTCTGTAACTACCATGTTGAACTGGTGGACCAACTGCAACAACAGGTAATTCTGTTACACGAGCTCGAAAGTGAATATCAACGACGGACTGTCTAAACAAATCCAAATGCTCCAATGAAAAGTAATAAATCGGATATAGCGCTGTAAAATCAAACTATGATATTTGTAAACCAGTATCAATATTTTGATCACGTCCCATAAATTACATTAATCGATGATATGCACGTGCTACATGATTTTGATTAAAATTTAACAAAGTATCCTCGGATGGTTCTTGATGTCCGTTTATTCGCAGCGACACTTCAGAAATACCGAGTTTGTCAAATATCATTAAACTACGCGTTTGATCATTTACTCGTCTAGTATCTTGAAGCGCAACGAATATATGTCGCGGCGCAAAGACACCTTGTTGTGATGCTATTTGCCACGTAAATAAACCATTAACGTTACTTTGAATAGCATCTGTGGTTGTTGTTAGCCAAGACAACGTTGATTTACCGCCGCTGCTCATAAAAGCGAGCAACCGATCTTCGGCGGTTATCGCTGGAGTCATCACTGGCATCCACGATGAAAGTTTTGTTAATATTACTTTACCAGCGTCGCCGGCAGGTCGCCATATTGCATCATCGTCGGTTGCTTTTCTGACAAGTACAACTGTATGTTTGGCTCCAAAAATTACCTTTCGTACGTGTCTGCAGAATCCAAAGATATGTGATAATGGAATTGCACAAGAAAATCTTCTATTTCCACCTTGCAACATTGCTCGACGTGATCTAAATCCGACGTTGAAATCTGGATCGACATTAATAATCATACTTTGCACATCCGCGTCGGCATTTCTAGCAAAGTTTCTTGGTCGTCCTATTTCGTACTGGTTGTATTCAGGATTATTAGAAGTATCCTTGGAAAACATCATTGATGGACCAGCTGATCTTGAAAAATTGTCGCTGTATCGCGCAAGACCAAGTATAGTAGTAGCGACGTCAACATCTTTTTGAATGGATTCAATATTTCTTCCGTCAATCATGTATGTGGCGCTGTCAAACAACGCCATGATACCGT
The DNA here is from genome assembly GCA_016617855.1 of Megalonaias nervosa. Classification (NCBI taxonomy): domain Eukaryota; kingdom Metazoa; phylum Mollusca; class Bivalvia; order Unionida; family Unionidae; genus Megalonaias; species Megalonaias nervosa. The sequence continues at coordinate 9,270 of JAECUM010028379.1, read as the reverse complement.
TGTTGACAAAACCAACACTATCATTGGCGCCGTATTCAGTATCATCTGTTTCTACAAGTTCATCTTCAACCTCGATAAATGCCTCCGCGGGCAAGAAATATCTACTTGTATCTTGAACTTGTAATTCTATTCGTCCACGCTGATTTGGTATTCGAGCATCGTAAGAATAATATTGATAATCACGCACAGACTCATCCTTAAGAACTGGCGCATCCACGTTAAATGCGGGATTAGATACACGTTTGAACATGTTATGTTATTAGTCATCGTCTAATACGAAGACCACTGCCCGCCATCAGACTTGCTGTTACATCTTTTACACCCTCATCGGCCAATGACTCTGTCATCGCTGCTAGTTTTTGATTTGCGGCTTGATTTATTACTTTACTAACACTTGCAGGCGTCACTTCAGTGCTGGCTAATTTTACTGGTGGCTGAGATTTTCGTCGTATTAATCGTTCTAGTCTATCCTTGATGGCAGAAAATACTTTACCGGCGACTTCAGGAGCTTTTTCACGAATAACATCAGTAGCTTTCATGCCTAACTGTTTTATAATTGGTATTGCTTTTGGGGCAATTCTCGAAAATAAACCCTTAACAACATCACCGAATCCATCCCCGTAAAATGTCTCGTATACAGGTAATTGTCTATTTACCACCCTGACCATGATTGGTCTGCGTTGATTAGCGTGTATGATCATCTATTATAATAATAATATCTAACTGTTTAATCGCTATAATAATCATCGGTAATTTCATTAATGAGAGACCGATACACGTTAATATCCATAATGCCACCGGTAAATAATCGTCGACAAATGGATGTGATTTCGTTAATAATTTCTGGAGAATTATTACCAGCTCGTTTTCCGCCAACAAGAACTTCTAATCTGTCTACGTCAGCTACAACACTGTCGGGGCAAGTGATTCCACTGCCAGTTTTCTTACCAAACGGTGAAAAATAAGATGATACACTACCAAGTAAGCCACGGGGTTGTTCTGGTTCACGAAGGCTGAGTTGGTTCACGAGGTGGAGTTAATTTTTTAGATTTTTTTTTCCTCTAAAAATTTTATTTGTTTCATTACATTTTCTCTAAACTCATCGTAATCGCCAAAGTCATCTACTTTTTCAATACCTCTAGAAACTAAATATATAGCCTTAATCCAATTATCAAGATCAAATCCTTCAACATACTCAGGGTTTAAATATTTATTTCAGGATTTATATTTTGCTGCAATAGTTTCTGTATATTTTGAATCTTGAATAGTTTCAATAGACTTGGGTTTAAAATATTCAAGTACTGATATTTCTGGTTCTTTTTCTTCTTCTTCTTCTTCTTCTTCTTCTTCTTCTTCTTCTTCTTCTTGCATTTTCTGAAAAGCCAACATCATATTTCTTATAGCTGCATCGTAAGCAGACTATCTTTTATCGGCAGTTCGAGCTTGATCGACATTAAAACGTAAACGAAAAATCCATCTGTACCATTGCTCGTGCGAGATAGCATCATCGGCGTACTCGGGTTTCAAATATCTTCGCCGGTTATCATAGGTTAAAAAAGCGGTTTCAGCTAATTTAGGTATATTATACTTTGCGATGCCGACAATGAAATCCTCATTAAATTTATCAGATAATTTAACCCTGGCGCTGGCTTGTGCTTCTGATTCTTGTTGAGCATCATCCTCCGCTTGATCTGTCTCTAGTGACTCCGTCACCGTTGGCTGAGCCGCAGCTATTTCAGCGGGAAGTTCTCGTAGAATTTTCTTTGTTTTTTAAGTTCGCTCCGCTATCTTTTTAGTTTCTTTTGCCGTTTCTTTTAACACAGGAACAATGCCTTTAGTGGTTTCAGCGATAGGTTTAAATAATTGCTCTGCGAATTCTGTAAATTCTTCTTGTGCCTGTTGACGCTGCTGTAATTGTTGCCTGACAGAATCACGGACAGGTAGATATTTCTTAATTGCTTCTAGTCGCTCTCGAGCTAATCTTGCTGAGCGAGCTTCACCAGTCATTATTATAATGCAATGGTTTAATTACAGCAGCAGGGAGGGTGGGCTAACAAAAATTGCGTGCACGAGCACATAAACGATCACTCACAAAACTTTATAAACACGAATGTCAACGGCGAAGTAACCCCGGTGATCTCATCACTGGTAATCTCATCAGTGACGCCGTCACCGGTGATATCACGGAAAGTTAGAGCTTTCAGTTTGACGTTATTGACCTTTTTTTAAAATCTTTTACGTGTGAAATCTTTGTTTTAGATATGTTTGCTCGAATCCAATTTGTAGGGTTCACCCTCCCTGCTGCTATAATAGTAATAATGACAAAACAAGTTTTCTGCTAAAGCCAAAATGTTGTGAATACTTGATGTATTGATTGTGTTTAATTATAAAGGCTAATTACCCCTTCGTGTTGAGGCACTGAGAGTAAATTACTTTGTTTGCCAGAATATACACTGTAACACAACTGTGTCAATGGATGATGTTCTAGGTCAGAGTCAAACCCACAACCCATTGCTTGTGAGTGTGAATACTAATGTTCATTCAATGTGGAAAGTAGAGTATTATTATTCACAATATGTACAGAACCATAGTTAAAAGGAATTTTTAAAAATACTTTAATGCTGTCGATGTAAAGATTTTACCTTCTAATGCTGCTCTAATTATATATTTAGGCACTGAATGAGAATTTTGAGAACTGGCAACCGGAAGACAGTGCACAAGAGAGAACTGAAGACAGTAGATGGTGTGACATATCCTGTTGTGCATTTTAATGTCACAGTAAACTTTCCATTCATTCCCTGTTTACATGGTTTGTATAGCTTAATAGTTGATATGGATTCCAAAGGCTTCACAAATTGTATCAGCATATGAGTCAATAATTAAGTTATCTAATTTTTTTATTGCGGATAAACTACAGTGTATTGGTAATATGTCAAGCTTTATGATCAACCCTTAGTTGCAAAAGTAAGCAAAAAGATTTGGTGCATTTGTCAATTATTATTCAGACATGCAAAAGACTTCATGTGTGACTACCATATCTACTGCAAAGGTATGAAACACTTTTTTCATACTCTTATTACAGGGACTAGATACACCATCATGCAGTATTGCTGTTCAATGTCAGACTGATAGGATACTTAAGAAAAAAAAAAAAAAACCAGCAGACGAAACATATAACATTGTATTAACTAAGCTCAGTATGATTATGTAAACGTTTGACTCGGTAGACCAAGCACTTGCGAACTTGTTATTCTTTAGCAATGATACATTTTAAATGATACACATATTCATGAGAAGTCCTCATCTGTGTGAAAACCTCGATGATCAGAATACACGTCTACAATTTCACCTACTACACAGGTTGTGAAGTAAATGTCCAGAGAGTAAAGAGAAGGAGCAAAGGCATTGCAAACTTTCATGTACTTGTCAGCATTCATTCATGACACTCGTGCAAGAAAATGAGCTTCCTTTTTCAATGTTACTTATGCATAAGTCCATTTTTAAAATGTTGGTAAACACATTTAAGTTATGTACAGATAATGTCACTTTTCAAGAAATAGAAGTATTGTTAATTTTGCTAAACACATTTTTTTTCTCTTTTCTTCAGAACAATCAAGTGAAGAGTAGTTATGACATGGAGAAAGAGGGACTTTCTAGAGCCATAAAAAAATTGCAGAACTACAGTGTGGAGGTGGACACTATTATTACAGACAGGGATGTTCAGATACAGAAATGGATCAGAGAGAATATGAGAGCCACTCACTATTATGATGTGTGACATGTAGCCAAGGATATGTAGATATTGCAATTTTTACTACACTGAATGATACCATTTGATAAAACTTGTATACAAGCACATATAGTAATATAACAGTTCTATGTTTAAAGTTATATTAAAGTTGGACAGTGAACATATCTCTAGGAATACAGTAAGTCTCCTCCTCCCCGGCCCTGTACATACACAGAAGGGAGAAACTAACTAAAGCAAAGCAACTCGAACTTGAAAGATTTTAATCAAAACAAAGCTAACACAGAGTCTTTTTTGTAGCACATACTCATATCACAACAAAAATTATTATTATTATTATTATTATTATTATTATTATTATTATTATTATTATTCATTCATTCATTCATTCATTCATTAAATTATGATTTATATATATATCAAATTGAATACTAATTAAGTCTTGTTTCCAATTCCATTACTTCTCTTTGGTAAATTGTCAGTATGAATATAGGCAGTGGATGACATGTTTCAATTCTTGAATTACTGGGGTAACATTTTTTTTTTCAGACAATGTTGAAGAATTGATGGCAGTGCTGGATGAAGTGGTCAGGAAGCCGTAGTCAGTTGATAGACAGTTATTGCCACCTCTATGCAGCCATGTATCTATTACGACTGAAAATAGAATATACAGCAAATTTTTAAACTTGAATAAAGTTATGTTATTTCATGTATCCCGGTATTCTGTTACTTATTTCAGGTTTTCAGAGTCAATGCCTTTAGCATAAAATTATATTTTACTACAACCAGTGTTAGGAAGCTAAATGAATAAAATGTAAACATGAACAGACAGCAATATGTTTTAAATGTCATAGTATAGAATCTGTTCAAGAAATGAAATTATAGAGGATTAAAGAATTTTTCATAAGAATTTCCAAGATAATGGACAAATGATTTTAGCACGATCTATTATCAAAATGAAAGGTTTGGGTAAAAATTCCACACTCAAGTAAAGTGATAGTACTGATACATTTTGTTAATAAAGGAGGGATTTTATGAAAAGGAATTGAAGCATAATTTTCACATGCGTATAAAGCAATCACTTGTCCAAAAATTGTGCATGTACTCAGACAGGTTTTCCTTGTAATTTCCATATTGCTGAATGTAGGCACAGTATGCTGCTTCCAGGAAAGATTCATCCAAGCAAACTGTATGAAATCTTGGATGATCAATGATACAATCCACCTTGACCTCCTCAGTCTTATTCAAAATCATAATCTCTTTATAGCATCTACACTTCTCGACTATTTCTTTACTGCTGCAATTTCCACAGGTACACCAATATACATGGTAAATACACTCCACCATTCGTTATTGTGTTAGATACCAAACTTGTGGGTAAAATGTATGAGAAGTTCTTGCATGTTAAAGTATGATATATATATGTATATGTGATGCAAGGTTAGACTTTTGTTCTTCCTTTTGTACCACAATAACATAACAATAATCAGCAATGTATTATTATTATTATTATTATTATTATCAAGATTTGTTTCCCCATAAATCTGTATACTTCCTTTGCCACTAGTATTATACACCTAGACCCACAGAGAAAATATATGCTTGCTGAACATCTGGATACAACACCAGGTCTATGATTACTTTTTCTTTTTAATAAAATTCAACAATTTTACTATCTGTGGAGGGTAGTAAGCAATCACACCCAAAAGACATTCGGGGTCTGCATTTCATCATGGTTTAAAAGAACAAACTTGTCATAAAATTTAATAAAGTATTTATTTCAACACCTCTTACAGTCTGAGTCATAAGTGTTTAACTTTTAACACCACTAGTTGTTGATGAACCACGCCCACATGAAAATCTGCTCTGAAGACATCCAAGTTTCGCCCAAATTCGTGCCCTTCTCTTTTCATTATGAAATTGAAATAACATTAACGGAATAATAATAATAACAATGATTGCCATAGTGATAATAGTAATTACCAGAATGAATAGCCCAAGCGCTACTCAGCCTCATTATGCCCTATGTTCTCTTTAGGGTCCTCGTCCACGTTCTCGTCTCGTTCGGGCTTACATTGGTACTGTGTAACCTCAGCGAGCAGAATTTTCTTCAGATTCAATACGTTCGCCATCTTTTAGGAGTTCACCTTCCTCACACAATGAAAATGAGCATGACAAATTTGCCGTAAATTCGCTTGAATCATCACTAAATTCAGCCATCATCACCACATACGTTAAACTTGAGGGACTTCCCAACAGTACGTCACTTCCGGAAATCCTATTATCACCGGAAGTATGCAAATATTTCCGGAGCGTTTTCCGTAAAACATCCATAAATCCACACATTATTTTCATTTTCTTCTCTGAGAGTTAAAATATGCGTTTTTAATGCACATTTCTGAGTTATTTAGCGAAAAATGAACATTTTGATATATAGTGTGTATTACACTCTAGTAGACCTTTACATTGTTAAGTTTTACAAAACTTGGTGGATTTGCTTATTTATGTTACTTAGTTTGTGACCATAGAGTCGTGACAATAGTAAAAGGATGATCAGTGTGATCCATTCCTCTTGTTTGATTAATACACCAGGAGCAAAATTGACCTCATCAAAAAGTCTGCCCAGTAAATTTGTCTGCCAAAGGAATAATTTCCTGATTAACATTATTTTCAGGATCTCTGTGTGTTACGTATATGTAATTAAATTGCATGTGTGTTAGTTTTAAAATTCTTTTTTATTTTATTTTTGTTTCATTACATTTTATTGTAATGATTATTGTAGGGATTCAAAATCTTTTTTCAGTAATTCTGTTTATCTAAGACGTAAAACGTATTGCATTAGTAATATTTTTAGTTTACCTTGGTCCGCGTTAGTGTAATCGCTACGCGAATACGATTGGCTGTTTTCAAGGTACTTTTCGACATACGTGTTAATCTGGATAAACAATGTTTTATTTTTATATTTGTTTTAGAGTGATAGTCTAGTTCTTAGATAGAGCTACGTGCAAATTGGCAAATATCTTATTACGTATTTCAAGTGTTATTAGATCACGTAGTCTGTCTCGCGAGAACGGGATGATAATTCGGGTGAATATATAACCCTTTCTGAGCGCTCGTCAGTCAGTTGTATTCCTGATACCTAGAAGGCCGGATAGGCTACCAGATTGTTTTGAAATTCATTGGTGTTTGGAATTTAAATAATTTATTCTCTAGAAAACCAAACGAGTGTACTGTTTTATAAATTCTGGGAGAAAGAAATTCAGTGGAAAATTATTCTGGAATTATTCGGAAACATAAACTGTGATTCAAATGAGGAATTGTTATTTTGTACAAGGACCATATCTGACGTCATCGCCTTCAATTTTGGTACGTCGTCGAGATTCGAACCTGGATTCTAATAGAACTATTTAGTGATAGGACTTGTATTTTTCATTCTTAGGATTAAATTTTGGATTATATTCACAAACCGTAAGTCCTATTTTCCAATTTTTACATTGTTTTCTAGGGATATAAATTATTTTGTTAAAATATACAAAGCTTGTTGACTTCACTCTTTTCTTCTGTTACATTTGTACGAGCCTACACGTAACACTGTGCCATAACTCTAGTAACTGACAACGCAGGGTATAATTAAGGAATTTAATTTTCAATAGGATCGACATTTTGATCCAGACAAGGTTTATCAGCTACATGTGAACCATATCTCCAGCTTAGTTATTGCCTTGTAATAAATGAATATCCTGGATGGGTAAAGAAGGCAATCTTCCGGCTGGCACGATTCCTGAGGCTAAATCTGATGACATTGATGCAGTGGAGAGGAGCACTATGAAATTATTACTCTAATCCCTGAAAAAGAACAATTTCATTAGAAGAAGACTTCTTAGAAGAAGGTAAAGTGCCGGATAAAATGACTCTGAAAAGAGTGACAACTCTACGGTCTTAAACTAAGTAACAGAAAAGACTGAAAACTAGCAAGTTTTGTACAATTCAAAATATAATTTGTTTCCTAAAATAGAAAGTGAAAATTAAAAATAACTTAAAGTATGGTGAATGAAATCTTAAATAGTCCTAAAAATCTATCACAGTTCAAAAATATCGAGTAACCCAAATATGGTAATCCGAATGTGATGGGTCATAAGTCTTGATGTATCACAATGTTATAATCCAAAATGTTGTTAACTGAATTCACGAAACATCAATGCAGCTACTAAATCCGAAAAGTCTGAGCACATTGTAATTGCAATGAATCACCAACAAGTGATGCAGAACTTTTCCACATGAATGGGTCATAATACTCCATACTAAAATCAGACGGGTTTGTTTGACCCAACAAATGTTTTGCTTTCAATATATGACCGTGACCTTGACTTCTTATACATAAGTCCATTTGGAATAGTTCTGTCTTTATTCTGTTGCTTATGTTTCAATCTGTATAATTCAAAAATAATGTGCCCTTTCTTCTTGCAATAGATACACGTAGGAAGAGATAAGGATTTCTGAGCAGTTTTATCAGACGTTTGATTCCTTAAAGTTGTGCCAGACTTGAGATTTAGAAGTGCTCGTATGAGACTGAGATGGCTTTTTCAAAACAAACCCGACTTAAATGACAAATGAAACTTTGTGAGTAAGGAATAATCAGGCGACATGATTAAACGTACAAAGGATGCAAGGCCTTCTAAGAAGTTGATGGCCAGCACCAGAGTTTGAGGGAATACGACGTGTTTCCAGAGGCAGACAGCTTGCTTTCACTTGAAACTTGCCTGTGCAACAAGAGTTCAGCCGAAGATGGAACTTAATAATATTATAATTAACGAGAAGTCGTTACGTGTACTCACATAAAGACAGACTGAGCAAAACTCTGTAGAAGAATAATCAGTTCATGATATATTGGTAATAGCTTCTATGAAGAGATACTAACTCGAATGTGTAACATAGTTTTTAAGTAATTAAGAAAGGTATAACCCACCAGATACATTTTCTATAATTGTTACCACAAAATAGTTCCCTTAATTAGTTAATTTGCTATCAATTTAACAGATACATCATTAGTTATGCGCCTTTAGGATGTTCAGAGTAGGTACTATATATGCTAATTGTTGAGTAAGCAACTTGAATTTGGCAGACGTTTAGGCCTGAGATCAACGCCCTCATATCGTTCCGACCTTGCGCTATGACGCGTTCTTCCAAAGTCATTAGCCTCTTGAGTGTCATATGTATGTACTGTGTTATGTACTATATACAATTCTTAAGTATGCTACCAGAAAGGTCTTAGCTTGCTACTCCAGTCAGTATGAACATTTTTTATTTCTTTTTTTTTTTTCGCGGATGCTTCAAGTACATGAAGTTTGAAAAAGTGTAGGATCTTTAAGCCACTGTGATGTATCATATCAACGTTGGTTGAAATCAAATTACATTTGACAAAATTAATGCGAGGAAAGAAAAATTATTGAGTCTGTCAGGGACTATAAATATACTATACGTTGATATTGAACACTGACAATCGTCCTCTACCAAGGTCCGCG
>JAECUM010028378.1:0-21019 GCA_016617855.1 Megalonaias nervosa | reverse complement strand
ACCAAAATATTCTGGTCTGTATCATAGGTCATACGCTATCTATACTCTTAATATCTTAAAATAGTAAGTAAATCTGTTTATTTTCTGCAGCAGCAGGGAGGGCGGATCCTACAACTTTTTCAATTAGAGATTACGCTGAAAACTAAAGTTTCCTATATAAACGAAAATACAAACGTCAATAACGTCAAAATCGAAATCTCTAACCGAACCGAAACTTTTCTATTTTGGTAGCTTATTTTTGTTGCTTTATTTTTTGACATTTATGTTTATCTTTTTTATGGCATGTTTTGTTTACTCACGCGCTCACTCATTCTTTGTCGTCGCCCACCCTGCTGCTGTGTTTTTCAGTCAAAATTTTTATCAAGACCTGTACGTGTAAATTTATCGTGATAAATCTATGTGGGTAGCTTGAGCTTTTGAGAAGAAGTTTTTGAATTTAATCATATGCATATCCCCTGAACACCAAGTCCGATGAATGTTTCGCGGAGTATGTGTATCGATTCCATTAAAGAAAACCTGAAGATTGCAGTTATCTCTGATCACTTTAGGTATTTGTATATATCGCTGAGTAACATATATAATATCAGTGTTTTTGTGTCTGCCTCGGGAAAATATCCGAGCTGGATTTGATTGTTTGTCCAGTATCACATCATCATATACTACGAGATTATTAATACGTCCATCGAGATCATCCACAGATGGAGCTTCATCAATATCGGTGATAAAATCAATAATATCATTATCATCTTCATATTCATCTTCATCCAACGACTTCGCTTCTTCATTAAAATCTGTAAGCACATCATCTACGGATGGTGCCACCAAATACAACTTATCCCACTTTAGCCATCTCATTATTAGATTAAGCAATAATTGCGTCTTACCAGACTCAGATGGACCTATCATAATTGCTCTGATGGAATTTGGTAACGCTGCATGATGCTTGATTGGCTCTTGCTTTCGTGTGGCTGAGAAATCAATGACATCCATGTTGTACAAATATAATAAATAATAAAGAATTATATTGTGTTTGATGCAGAGCATCCACCCCCACCAGTGGATTAACAACAAAACCAACAAAAAATAAAAAGCGTGCGCTGACAGGCGTGTGTAAAATGTAGTACAAACAAATACAGATTTATTTCGTCTCGTACGAAGACAGGTGGTGATATCGCTGCTTCACTGGGAAAATTACCAGGGACTCCATGGGCTAAATACCCAGGAGAAAAAAATCTTCATGGATATAAAATTATTGTGGTCCTGGAACCCGACTTGATATCCGACTTGATGAACGAGACCAACCAAAACCAGGAGAGTATCCAATAAATGCGATTGATCAAGTGTGCCACATTCATGATGTTGCGTATAAAAATAAAGATTTACAACAACGACATATTGCAGATGTGAAGTTGATTCACGCGTTAAAAATTCAATAAAAAATAAATATCTCAGAGATAAACTTGCTAGCTTCCTAGTAAAATCTGCGATGAAAGATAAACTAATGTTAGGAGCTGGTAATTAATCATACATAACTATTATAATGAAATCGATTTATTATAGCCCGAGAGGATATTGGAGGGGTAAAACAGCGATTGGTAAACTTGCTGATGCAGCAGGTGTAGGACGTTCTGTTGCTGCAAATTGGTTAGCACGACAGGCAATATGGCAGATTTATTTACCACCACCTAAAAAAATTCAATATGCACATTTTGATGGCAGTACTCCAATGAAATTCATCAAGCAGATATTTTGTTTCTACCCCATGATACTATTAAAATTGGTAGACGTCAATCACGCACATACAAATACGCGTTAACTGTCGTTGACGTTGCAAGTAGATATAAAGAAGCAGATCATTATCAACAAAAACAGCAACTGAAGTTGCATCTGCTTTTGAACGAATTGATCAACGCGGTGGTCTACGATGGCCACAGCTACTACAGGTTGATCCTGGCAAAGAATTTCTTGGTGCAGTATCATCTCTGATGAAAAAACATAATGTCAAAATCAGACGAGGACATGCCGCAATTCATCGCGTTCAGGCAATCGTCGAACGATTTAATCGAACACTTGCTGAGCGGTTATTTTGGATATCAATGTGCGCAGGAAATATCCACTGACCTTGTGTCCGGGGATAAAAGATCTCGTGAATGGGTTGCAAGACGACCAAGTGTGATAGCTGTGTTAAATAATGAAATTACTCGTGCAACTTCCTTGAAACCCATCAGCGCGATCACAAAAAGAAAAAAAATATACCAATACAACGACGTGACTCTTCCTCGAAACAACCAGTACTGGGTAATGTGACTGTAAGGTATTTATATGAACCCGGTGAACTGGAGGGAGGTAAACAAAGAGGAACTGATCCTATTTGGAGTGTGACTACACATACAATTTTCAGCGTGGTAAGATCCGCCGGTAGACCTGCAATCTACAGACTAGACTCAACTGCTCCTCAGCGTGGATTTGTACGCGGACAGTTACAAGTAATTACTGAAGATACACAATTACCACCGCCTTCACTTCTGTACAAGCAGAACACTAGCACCCCTACGTCGATTACACTCAAGACAGGTCAATATCACATTTTTACGTGTGTGACCGAGATTACTATTACTTCTATCCACGGTGAATTGTTTTAGATTATTATTCGAATATTACCACATCATTACTGTATTACAGCTCGCGCAATGATTATTCTGTTGTTGTTTTAGTGTCATGATAAAATCAACATCGAGATCAAAATCACGTTTTTTTTTTCTTCAGATTGCTGATGACCAACTAATAATTTCTTGACAACATCTTAATGTTTATATCAGTTATTTCGGCGGTCTTCACGCGATCTATTACAATTCTCTTCAGCTGAGATATTTTCTGACTCTCGACGCCGCTAGATAAACTAAATTTGACCATTCCATCCGATCATCGACGATATAAATATTTGTATCAGAAATAGTTAATCCCTTTGACGAGTGAATCGTCATAGCGTACCCTAACGTCCACGGAGATTTATCCATCTTCAACGCATTTTCAATTGCGCTAACATCAACAACAACAATATCATTAAGAACGCGTTTTTTTTTTCTCATTCGTTCCTGGAATATCAACTTTTATATTCTGTTTTCGTGTATCTCCTGGGCTATAACAAAGAGGAACAGGCAAATCCGAAAATCTTTCCTTGTGTAACAGAAATAAATTCTCTTGGAGTGTATCACGAACTATCTTCGGACTTGCGACTATCAAATCAGTGGGCTTCCATAAATTCCAAAAATCATTCATCGGAGTTTCTGAAATTATTTCACGCATTAACTTACACTGAATTCTATCTGGCTGCAGTCTGATCAATCTTTTAAATTCTTTCAGTGGTTCATCAATAGCTCTATGATCATCAGTTATCTACTCATAATAATCTACGAATTGTTTCAGCCATTGGTGTGGAGATGATCCAACAAAAGGTGGTGGTTGGCTATGATCACCACACAGTATTTCTCGTTAATAACCAATCGAGAAATATTTTTAATACCTCCAACGATACCGTACAGATCTCATCCCATATAATAATCTTAGGAATATGTCTCTCACCCATTCGCTCAGGAGTCCACGTATCTCCCTTCCATCAAAAGAAACTGTGATATGTACACGAATTAACTCCACGTTCGTTCATTTCTCGTGCAAGTCTATGTGTGGGTGTCAAAACAGTCATATCGGCGGATTTATTCCATCGTCGAAATAATTCAATCACACGTGTTGTTTTACCAGAACCACCGCACCCGTTGAGATAAATAGTCTTATGACGGGTAACAGGATCAAACACAAATGGAGCCGATGATAATTCAAATAAACGTTTATTTTTTTTATAAAATATTTCCTCTGGTCTGTAATCAGCAGATTCAGAATAATCAAGAATCTGTTCTCGTTTTATTCTCCATGATCACCAATCAGCGTCATAGGAAATTGTTAACTGTTTCAGTGATTCTGTGTATTTTTTTTAATATAAAATGAATTTGTTGCGACTCTAACCGTGGTATCAGAAAAGCTGTTTATCATCGATAATAAATTTATCGAAACATACGCAGGCATCGAAGATCTCAAATGAGTAAACTGTGGTGATTCACCATAAGTGTAGCTCACGTTTGTACCTAATTTAGTTCCATCAGATAAATAAACATTTTCTCGGTTTATAAAAGTGCCTCTCTCTATTGTAATTAATCTACACCAATGTCGTTTGTGATCATATTATCCTCCTTGCGTAAATTTACCAATCATTTTTCTGTCGATCCTTTGCGAGTTGATTTTCACCATCAGAGTATCTCTTCTGTTGGGGTAACCAAACTTGTTTCTGCGGACGATATGATATAATTTTTTCACTGAATGTCGATGACACCAAAATTCCCGTATCAATCATATATCTAACTAAAAGTATTGGAGTCCAACATTTTTCTGAAAAATGTCTCCCAAACCAAACATAAACAACCGGATGGAGATTCCGTGCTAACTTGAATGATTCAATACAGGCAAATCCGGTCAGATCAAAATCTGGTAGGGGTCCATTTATCGCAACTCTTGTCATCTCGTGTGTTGGATGTCCAAATCTTTTGAAATACTCACAACATTCTCCGTATCCAAGAGCACTTCCGGGATAACATGCAACTATATCAACCGATATAACATCTTTATAATCGTATTTCGTATTCCATAATCCGCCACTACCGTATTATATGCAACTTAGCTGCACGTCTTCAAGAAATTAAAATCGTATTGGTTTCCATGAATTTTTCTTCTGAGCAGCATGTGCAGCAATTGAAGGAACGGTAAAACAATTACTGAGTAATCGTTCGACAGTGATTTCATCACCGATAACATGGTCATCGTTCGCGTATTTCAGCTCAAGATTTTTCATTTCGTCGTGGAGATATTCTGTACGATAAATATCCCCATTAGATCGCACAAACTGATCATAGCGATTATTATCGCTGTTCACATATTCTGAAATCTGAAAAAAACCACACGGATACAAGGTCACTCTTACTGATATTTCTGATAAAATCAAACATATCGCCGCTATAGAATTAACAGTACGATTTTGTGGATATACTGTTATATCCGAAGTCCACGCATGTGCGTCTATCGAAATTCCATTTCTTTTATATTTTGATTCGTATAAAATCTCTCCGGTTAATGTCTTCTCTCTTATTGGGGATTTTAATTTTTTTTTTTTAGTTCAGCAACATCTTTGATCGACGCTCCAGTATCTTTAACTGTTTCTGCCCACTCATTTACTTTTTTACGTCTTAGATCCGTTAAACTTTTTCCTCGTTTGGCATTTGCGAAATGTTCTTTAGCTCGCTCAGCAACACAATTCAGGCGAGAAATTTTCATTGGTAGAAATTTATCGACGTTAGGTTTATCATTTAGCCGATATATAGCATAAACAACTGCCGTTACAGGATATGCTCGTTCATAATAAGGTCTATCAATTCCAGTCAGTATTCCTGGTTTTGAATTTTTATTTATCGCTACAATACCACCACTTTGACCCTGACGAGACACGCGAACATGATCACGTTTGTCACGGATAATCCATGTGTCGTCGTCTGTTGCTACGATAAATTTTATTTGAAAGTATATTTTCGTGCAGCGCCAAGATAATTAATAATTGTCTCTGCTTGTTTAACATTCACTGTAGCATCGACAACGCCACCAGCGTCGCGTAGAATTCTGCATGTTGACCATACATGCCCTGCACCATCATAGCGAAAATCTCTCTTGGCTTCACTGATACGTTTGAATAAAGTTGTATTTGTTAAATCAACCGAAGCTCGCCTTGGTAATTGAGGGGTCATTCTGTCGAGATCGAAAATGGCTTCAGAGGGCTTAATCGCAGATAATCTCATAAATTCCTCCATATTATAATTAAACCAAATGTGTATCTAAATTGAAGATTAATTATATAAGTAATGATTGAAGCGAATAATAAATGCAAGTGGCTCATGATCGGATATTTAGTTCCTTGTAACAAAACCTGCGTAAATGAATTCTGTGGTTACCACATGCAAGGGATTCGTAGGTGAAGTCATGGACCAAAACCGTCCTTGAAATGTGGTGTTCGGGTCAGAGGAAAAACGCAGTTGTGTGTGCAATGTGGTGAAAAAAAAATTACAGAGAACTGAAACGATATTATGATAAAAAAGTAATACCGATGGCGTCTGTAATGAATCACCTATAAAAAGCGCCGAAGACTATCTCGTCAGATTTTTAAAATAGTAATTTAGACGAAAATAATATTATTATATAAATGAAGCAAAATGAATTTGTGAAGCACCCTATCATGAAGAATTATGAAGTATCTTGTGATGGTGTAATTGGGCACTGTCGATTAAAAAATCCAATCGGTGTTGTTGATAATGCTGGTTATCTTAGATTTAATGCTGGGGAAAAATACATTACTCGCATAAATTCATCTATGAATGTTTTTATGGAATAATCGAAGATGGACTTGTGATCGATCACATCAATGGCAGAAAACTTGATAATTCTTTATGTAATTGACGAGCTATTACACATAGTCAAAACTGCAAGTTTGTTTGTACTGGTAAGCACGATAAACGAGCAAGGATTGTTAAATCCGTGAACGGGGAGACAGGCTAAGAAATAATATTTCAATCAATGAATGCAGCTGGAAAATATTTTGATATTTGCATGCCTTCAGTACAACGTGTCGCGGATAAAATATACAAATCGGCGTATCCGAAAAAATTTAACCAAAAAATAACATTTCAGTATCTCCCAATTTTATTAGATGATGAAGGGAGATAAGTCTGTCAAGCAAACGATTTCTCCGCTAGAGTAATTAAGCTGTTGCCGAGCTTGTAATTGCGTGATATTATATTACTGCCGTGAACGTTTTTTGCTGTTTCTCCACTACGCGCCACAAACCAGGTAAGTTATTTTTAGCTCTTACAGGTTAGACAGGTAACTTTTTGTAGAGACCTACATGTATTTTAACTCCCGAATGACATCCTGCAGAAATATATGTGCGATTATTAAATGCAGATATTTTATACGGTGTGTTTGTGCAAATTTGAAATAAATCCACTCTACAGTTTACAATAATGGTGATTTTATTTAGCATAACTTATCGCACATGCAGGTTGCCTGCTTATCCAGTATAGGTAACCTCAGGAAATCCAGGTAAATTATTTTTAGATCTTCCAGGTGAACAGTGTACAGACCTACGTGTATTTTAACTCCCCGAATGACATCAGGCAGAAATGTATGTAATAAATATTATTCTGATTCTGATTAAGAAAATATTTTTATTTTAAACGAATATTTATTATACAATGAATTCCGAAAATATTCATGCAATTATTTCTGAGATTAAAAAATTAAATGACGAGGATATAGAATTATCAAAACAATTGGACCCTGATAAAATCATAAATGATTTTGAAGCGCTACATGAACGGGAATATGATGGAATATATACACTAGCAGCCGAGTACAGATTCATTAAGTTACTTCAACAGGCCATAAGACAATCTCTACTTTATGTCGATGATGATCATATTCAAAAATTTGTTTCACTCGAGATTGAGAAAGTTAGATCAGAGTTATCATGCGAATACGGAACAAAAAAGATTATGAGTTCACGTGTGCGACAGAGGAAGAAATTTATGTTCGATTGTAAACTCAGTGAAAAGGTTGCTACTGGCGAGTTCACTGAGCGTGAAAGCGGTGTCACCAGTGACTGTGATAGCGAATAGTTATATACTTAAATTTACTTGTGTATTTGTAAGAGCTCCGGTAGTCGTGGGGTTAAGGCTTTCGCGTATGGATCCACTAATGATACTCTTCACATGTTCGAGTCTCGGAAAATGCGACAAAAATGCATTCGGCGACAGATGCTATTATAATTGGGGGGGGGGGGCACCTGCGGACAGTTGAAGACGAGATATATTGTGTACGGGTGATTGTAAGATTGTAAAATATTTTTTAATAATTCCAGGTGTAACTCGCCTGGCACCCCCGAACCTCAAAACACCAGGGGTTCACTTAGGGGGTGTTTTCATTACCCTTATCGCACTTAGCGATCCAACAATTGCAATGAGAAAAAACATATAACAATTACCCAAAAGATATATATTCGACGTCATTTAACTTGCTCGTCAGGTACTCTCTTTTGCTATTTTTTTATTTATTTGTTCCTATTCTGATTCAGATTATAATATTTATTCAGATAATAATATTCATTTTTATTTTGATTCAGATTCTGATAATAATATAATATTTATTCTGACTCAGTTTCAGATTATAATATTTATTTTCATTCTAATTCAGATTCTGATTGCAATATAATATTCATTCTGACACAGATTCAGTGAATAATATTTATTTTGATTCTGATTCAGATAATATTTATTATTTTTATTCTGATTCTGATTCAGATTATAATATTTATTCTGATTCATGATTATAATATTTATTCAGATTCAGATTTTGATTATAATATTTTTCAGATTCATGATTATAATATTTATTCAAATTCAGATTATATTTATTTCTTATTTTTATTTTTTATTCTGATAATAATATTTATTCAGATTCAGATTATAATATATAATTATAATATTTACTCTCATAATATTTATTTTGATTCAGGATTATAATATTTATTCTGATTCATGATTATAATATTTATTCTGATTCATGATTCTGATCATAATATTTATTTTGATTCAGATTCAGATTCTAATCATAATATTTATTCTGATTCAGAGTATATTTATTCTGAATCAGATTTTTTTTTTCTTCATTTTTTCCATTAATTCAGAATTTTTTACTATATCTATTACATCATCGATAATCTTACTACGAAGTTTGTTTAGCCAATAATAACACACCATCAATTGTTGTGCAAAGGTTAGTTTTTCTATCTCGGCAATTATTCCATCCATTATATTTATTTGTGTAATTTAATTTGAGAAGAGATCAGTCACGATCTCAAATACAAACTTATTGCCAAAACCTCATTCCTCAAATCAAGCAAGTGTTCGGTTTGATCAGTAAATCTAAAATGTATCCGTGACAACAGCGGATTATGACATCGCAGATAAACAGGATTAACGGGTACTGACACAATTAAAAACCCAGGAGGTACATGAGGGGTAAATGAATATTTGTTTGGATTTTTCAGTATCTACTTGATAACTTCCATCGATGACGTCACACACCAAATTAACTGCGATCGTTGATGTGATATTGACAATACCCGGTGATGCACGACGACCACCGCCGTATGGATCATTGTCATGCCTGAGAATAATCGCCGGTGTCGATTTTTTTCTCCGTGATTTAACGACTTTGGGAAAATTTTCATTGATTATATCATTAACTGATTTTCTTACTCTGTCAGAGTTATATTCCGGTATTACAAATGTTAGCAATTGTTCTTCGGTTATATTAAAATAATCGAGAAATAATTGTTTAATATTTACTATTTGTGGTGAGCGAACAGGAGGACAATATATTCTTCCAGCAAAATTTATATATTCAACGATGTTTTTCGTGAAATATTCGAGGTCTGATGCAACTTGGTTTAGATGATGTATAGTTTCAATGATCTGTTGATTTACATCATCATTGTAATATTGTGTTATACTGCAAAATAAATTTCGCAGATTATCGATTTCTGGCTTGTGTTCGGATTTAATATTATTGGAAAAATTATAAATCCTATTATTGACGTTCCCTTTTCTATTTCGTGAAACATAAAAATAGCAAAATTAAATTCAGGAAGCTTTTCACCAGTAGACGCTACGAAAGTGGGTACTATACTCGTCTCTCCTCTCATCCATGGAAATTCTTTTTAATAATCTAGATACTTTAAAAATATTTTCTTGTCTGTGGTGAAGTCATCACGTTTAGGTTCTGGTGGTCCTTCATATATCGGTGGAACTTCTGACCATCCTAATACAGTTCTAATCGATGATTGATATACATCTATGGCGTAGTCAGGTGTTGATATTATACATCTGTGGCGTAGACAGGTGTTGATATTTCTATCGCAGCTGATAATGTTGGCTCATGAACCGTAATAGCAATTTTAGATTCTTTTCCTGTGATAGATTTAATCCTGCGTTGGAATTCATCATTGATCTGCTTGATTTGATAAATGCCCGTAGGGATACCTACAACATGCCAATTGGGAATTCCACCAGATTTATTTTTATAAGAAAAAACTAATGAGTTATTTGCGGGTAACCCACCGAATGATTTTGATCTAATATTTGGCCAACTGTGATATACTCGCAATTGTGTTAATGCTATTTCTTTTGCTGGAATTGTCGTTGGAAAGATAATGTCGAATTCAGGATTAGTTGAGCTCGTTGATATCATCGTAGTTGGTGGTGGTGTTGTATTAGCGACGATTTGTTGGAGGAGTTCTTGTGGCGTAGTCATTATTATTATTTACTTCCTGATTTTAAATTAAGGTGACTCTGTCTTTGTCGGAGACGGCGGGTTTTGATTCTGAGTTGCCAAACCGGAGGTGTAGTGGTAAACCCTAATCATTTCTGCAAATTCCTGATCTGATATTGCTCCATCATTGAGACCTAATGATATCAGCGATGATAATTTGGCGTGTACGTGTGTTACCTCTGAATGCAATATTTGATATTCATGTAATTTATCAGCCGCACATCTTTTTTGCAATTTTATTAAGAATACCAGCAACACCGGTTATGGCTGAAACACCAATTCCTATTACTGGTGCTATTATATGTGTGGCTCATAATGATCCGATTACAGATGCTGTTCCAGTGGATGCAGAATAAACAATTAAATCTGTAACAACGATACGTTTACGGTATTTTTTTTTTTTTTTTTTTTTTTTTTGTTTTATTGTATACTCGTCAATGATGTTTTTCAGTTGTGTCTGTAATAAACAAACTTGCTCATATCTGTATTTGTTTACAATATTCAGATCTGACGTTTGTGAAATCATATACTCTAAGTATTAAGTAATCAATTGAGTGTTTCAGCGACAAATTCCAGACACCACTAGTAAGACGCTGCAGTTAATTTTTTATCAGATGGTTCCAGGATGAACGTTTCTTCGACCACTTGATTTAACACAATAGACACGGTTCCATAAAAATTATCGGTTGAATAACGCCATGGAAATGTGGTAAGTATCCTGAATTTTGCAGAGCTGGACACGGACAGTCTATACACACCAGTGACTTCCACGGTATGTTTGATAGTGTTATTTTGCTGTGACCATGTTGATGATCGTGATGATACTGTGTATACCACGTTGGTGATCTGTTTGTGAGGAATTTGAATCAGATTAGTTTTTTGAACGATATCAGGAATTCCACTGACAATATCTTCTAGTTTTGTGTTAATTTCAGAGAGTTTTGTGTCAGCAACCTTTGGACTTCCAAAGAAATCATCTGCGATGTTATTAAGTTTTTGAAAATTTCTACGAGTGTTTAAAAACATATTTACGTGAACGTCATACTCGGCTCGTAGTGTATTTAATTTCTCATCGATTGTAGTATCTTTATCATCCACATATTTCTTTGGTGCGGCATGTTCATCATTTGCTGGTTCTCTTAAAACAACGATTTTATTTCCATTCATGTTGAGTACATCTGTCATTGTATTACGGGTGGATCGTAAACGATCAGGAACACTTTTTGTAATTTAATTTCTGATAGTTGAGATTGATACATTTGAGTCTGATTCTACCGCCGTCAGTAAATACTGGAATATTATCCGTGGTAGCACCGAGAACTCTTCGAATTATGTCGATCCACTTAACATTACTCGTCTTTAAAACACCGTATTTATCCTGAAAAACGACAACTTCATCCCTGTGAACGCCAGATAAATGGATAAGTTCGGAGAGTTCATCTTTTGTAGCGAATTTCGACAAATCGATATCTTCTTTCTTCTTGTCCTTGATAGAGGATCTTCCATAAATATCAACTATTATATGATTCGTGATTATTTAAAACAGAACTCGTGTACACATTTACAACTTATGAGGCGCATCGGAAGATTTTGAAATAGCATCGAGTACAGAAATTACTTTACGGCCGCATATTGGCGGATCAGTTATTGTCTGTCTTGGTAATGTTGAATACCATACGGGAGTTTGCGCTCCGCTGACATAGTTAAAAAATTCCTTTGGTGGTGCCAATTTATACGAATCAAAATAAATAATTCCACGTGGATGAATCGCGTATGGAACCCAATGAGTACCTGGACCGGTCTCAACACAGTTTGGTTGTTTTGGTAATTGATCGCGCATGAAAACACCTCTGAAGTTTTTGATATTTAATCACGCAGCAGCATCAAGTAAATCATAACTGGAAGCAGGTATTTTTAATTTCAATGGATTTTTTGCATATTCCTCCGTGGCGAACGTAAGTTCCCAGGAGCCTAAGTCCGCTTCCGCTTGCTTCGCGAATAATTTGGTTAAAGTTCCTAAACCGTGCAACGTTTGCTGCTAGAGGAATCATAGCCATCCCTATGGCGGCTTTTTTGAACTCATCTGCTAGTCCTTGACAGGTTTTTGCTTTTTGGTTAATATTCCCGCCGGTTGCTTTCTTTAATGCCATTCCAGCGGCGGTTCCAACGGCACCGAGTGCAGCTGCTTTTGCAACAGCTGGGGATGCAGCGGAGATGATTCCTGGTATAGCTGCGAGAAGTGAAAATATACCACCCGTCTTGGCAATGTCGTTAATGGCACTCGCAGAAAGATCAAGTCGTACGCCGGTCTTTGATCGCTGGGCGACATTGAAGTGCCTGAGTTGACGTTCAGACAGTGATTGTTTATTTGGATCACCTGAGATCAGTCCTCGTTTCAGTGATATTGTTATTCCCAATTTATTTTGACGCCGATTGTAGGTTTTTAATCTGACCAGGAGTCAAAGTAACACTAACATGATGATATGACATTATAATATCATGATCGATTTAATTACATGTTTTCGACTGGGGCACCAATGACTCTCATTCGTCCACCAACATCTTCAAGCAACATTATTTTATCTGAGAGTATAACAGCGATTACTCTGTAATTAGCAACAGCCGCTCCTGTTGTTACACGAGCTCGAAAGTGTATATCAACTTCTGATTGTCTGAATAAATCCAAGTGTTCCAATGAGAAATAATAGATCAGATAGTGTTGTAAAATCCCGCTGAGATATTTGCAAACCAGTATTAACATTTTGATCATGTCCCATGAATGTCATGAAAAGATGACATGCACGTGCAACATGATTATTTTCAAAATCCAGTAATATACCCTCAGCTGGTTCTTGATGTCCATTTATCCTCAGTGAAACTTCAATAACACCAAGTTTGTTAAATATGATTGTACTTCGTATTTGTGAGTTTACTCGTGTAGCATCTTGGAAAGCAATAAATATATGTTGCGGTGCAGAGACATCTTGCTGTGATGCTATCTGCCATGTGAATAAACCATTAATGTTACTTTGAACTGTCGTCATCGTCAACCATGATAATGTTGATTTACCACCTTGACTCATGAAAAAGGCAAACGTTCTTCTTCAGGTATTGTTGGAGTCATTGTTGGCATCCACAAAGAAAGTTTTGTCAGTATTGCTTTTCCATGAAGTGACAGGTCCATCTCCTGCAGCGTTTCTTACGTTACCTATATTTACGTTTCTGTTTTCTGGAATATCCGTTGTATCCTTTGCAAACATCATTGATGGACCAGCTGATCTCGAGTAATCATCGCTGTGTCTTGCAAGGTCAAGTATTGTTGTGGTAACGTCGATGTCGTTATGACAAACCTTAATTTCCCGACCATCAATCATGTATGTGGCACTTTTAAATAACGCCAAGATGCTATTATTAACAGAACCAACTCGATCACCAATTCCGTAATCTGTATTATCTAATTTCAAAAGTCTACCTTCGATCTCAATAAATGCCTCAGCGGGCAGGAAATATCTGCTTGTATCCTAAACTTGTAATTCGATTCTTCGGCGTTCGTCAGGTACAAGTGCGTCATAAGAATAATACTGATAATCATGTATCGATTCATCTTTGAGAACTGGTGCGTCCATGTCGAATGCGGGATCAGATATACATCTTTATTATATTTGTTATCGTCTAACACGAAGACCACTTCCTGCTATCAGACTAGCAACAATATATTTTTCTTTCCTTTCCTGATAAGGGTACACCATCAATCGATGGCAACGCCATTGCTACTAGTTCTTGATTTGCAGACTGATTTATTATTTTACTAACAACATCACCGAATCCGTCCCCGTAGTAAGCTTTATATGTAGGTAATCTCGAATTTATATGGTCGGTCCACGGTGAGCATTATGTATGATCATGTTATTTTCTTGTCACTGATTTAATTGTATACCATTAATCAATGTGGTAATCATCGGCGATTTCAACAATGAGGGATAGATAAACATTAATATCCATGATACCGCCTGTAAATAATCTCTGACAAATATCAGCTGCTTCATTAATGGTTTCTTGGGAATTATTACCAGCTCGTTTTCCGCCAATTAGAATTTCTAATCGTTCAACATCAGCAAGGACATTATTGGGACATGGAGTAATAAGACCACTTCCTTGAGTGACCCAATCGCTCAGACCACTTCCAGTTGTTTCTTTCTTTCTTGGTGAACGTGATTCACTCCTTCGTCTAATTTTTTCATATTCCAAATCTTCTTTTTCTTTTGGACTCCTTGCTTGTTCAACCTCTTTAAGTTTAGACTTCATTCCTTCTTCTTTTTGTTTATATCTTGTCTTACTTGTTCAAAATACTCGCGTACTGCATTGTTAAAAATTTCAAAATCATTAATATCTTCCGCAGATCTGATTTGCGGAATATGAACGGTGACGCCATATACATCCTTAAACGAATCGGAAGGTCTCATATTTTTAACATGTTCGGGTTTCACATAATTATTTCTGTTATAATATCCAAATGCGGCAATGTCAAATAATTGGTCTCGATCCCTGATAGCGGCAATATCTTCAGGTGTGAATTTATCTGTGATGTGAATTCTGGCTCTTGGAGGAGGTTCTGGATGATCTTCAAGTGGTGGTTGGGGAGGTTGAAGACTCCCAGCAATATCAACAGGCAATGTTTCAAGAACTTTTTGTGTTGCCTCAGTTGCTTTAACAATTTTGTTTTGTTGGTTTGACAATTGGTTTAAATAACCGTTCTGTACCGTCTGTAAATTCCATCTGAGTCTCCTGACGCTCTTGTAGTTGTTGCTTGACAGAGTCACGGACGGGGAGATATTTCTTAATTGCCTCTAGTCGCTGTCGAGCTAGTTTAGCTGTGTGAGATTCCATTATAATATCAATAACGATTTAATTAAGTACATCAACATAGCAGCAGGGAGGGCGACGACAAAGAATGAGTGAGCGCGTGAGTAAACAAAACACGCCATAAAAAAGAAAAACATAAATGTCAAAAAATAAAGTAACAAAAATAAGCTAACCCAAATAGGAAAGTTTCGGGTCGGTTAGAGATCTCGGTTTTGACGTTATTGACGTTTGTATTTTCGTTTTTATAGGAAACTTTAGTTTTCAGCGTAATCTCTAATTGAAAAAGGATCCGCCCTCCCTGCTGCTTCTCCGCATGAATTATGTATTCACTTAATGATCTGTTCATTCAGAACGCTCAGTTGTGATATTAGGGTTCATACTAAGGTGAAAGTTATGGTGGGTGGCCTGGGGCATTTCATATATACAACCTTCAAAAGTTCGTACTGATTGAGAACATTTTAATACAAAGAACTGCTTTTTCGGCGATTATCAACGGGTATGTCGAAGTGCACACAATTTTTGGTTACGAAACGTTTACAGATTCCTATGTCTTGATATTTTTTTCATACTGATTGTGATTATTGTCATACAAACTATTAACACGTTCATTTAGAACAGAAGGTGACATTTTCATCAATGCAGCCTATGGGCTTTTTAAAATACAGCCACTAAGGACACTTAAAGGCTGCCGACCTCAATAACGCAAACGTGTTTAATAGAAAACTGAGAGACATTTTGAGACAAACTTTGAGGTGATGTATAAAAACTGTAATTTTGTTATATACACAACAATTACCTTTTTAAGACATATAGAGGGCTTTCTCAAACAACATTTAAAAATGATCATACCAAGCGAGAACATTTTCATGAACACAAATTTGACGTGCAGTTTATAATACGGAGACACTTCACGCAAACGGCGTTGTATATGCTAATTGATAACATTAATATACATACGACCATATTGTGATATATACGAAACAGGGACATTGTCCTGTAAACATCCTTGACGTGGAAGTTGCAAATAGCTGACATTTTCAAACATACATCCTTGGACATTAAAAAATGAGGATCGTTTCAAATAAGCAACACGGATATACAAAATGAAAACAGTTTTATACTTTGCCTTCTAGACGTTTTACATGCAATGCAGGGACTTTTCCGTACATTTTTGCAGAATTATATACAAAACGGGGACATTTTCATCCACACAACCTTGATCTGGTACATAAAAATTGGGATTATTTTCATACACACAACAATGAAGTGGAACATACAAAACGAGGGCATTAATGTACACGCATCATTCATGTGATGTATGCAAAAGGAAAGCATTTTAGTAACGCAACCATGACACTGTACATAAAGCAGCAGAGAGGGTGAACAGACCATTTGCTTGGAATGTCACTTCGCGAAAATAAAGGTTCCTACAAAGGCTGAAACACAAGGTCAATAACGCTAAACCGAAGCCTCTATCCGACCGAGATTTCTCTTATTGGGTTAGCTCATTTTGTTACTTTATTTTGGACGCAAGTGTTTTCATATTTTATGCGTGCTCCTTTACTTTTTTGCACACTCTCTATTGGTCGTCACCATCTCTGCTTCTGTAGTGTCAACCAAAAATTTTATCGAGACCCACACGATACCTAGATCTGAGGTCATGTAAATTTATCGTGATAAATCCGTGTTGAGTAGCTTATGCTTTTGAAAAAAAAGTTTTTAAACTTAATCATACCCATATCCCCCGAACACCAAGTCTGATGGATGTTTCGCAGAGTATGTGTATCGACTCCATTAAACACAACTAAAATATTGTAGTTATCTCTGATGACTTTAGGTATTTGTGTATATCGCTGGGTAACATATATAACATCGGTATTTTTGTGTCTGCTGCGAGAAGATATCCGAGCTGGATTTGATTGTTTGTCCAGCATCACATCATCATATACTACGAGATTATTAATACGTCCATCGAAATCATCCACAGATGGAGCTTCATCAATATCGGTGATAAAATCAACAATATCATTGCCGTCTTCATCCAACAATTCTGCATTTTCATTAAATTCTTTAAGTACTTCATAACATCTCTGATCATCTATAGACGGTGCCACTAAATATAACTTATCCCACCTGAGACACTGCATTATCAGATTAAGTAATAATTGCGTCTTACCACTTCCAGATGGGCCTATGATAATTGCTCTGATAGAATTTGGTAGCGCTGGATGATGCTTGACTGGCTCTTGTTTTCGTGTCGCTGAGATATCAATGATATCCATGTTGTACAAATATAATAATTATATGAATTGATATTGTGTTCGATGTAGAGCACCCACCCCCACTACTGGATTAACAACAATAATAACAAAAGATAAAAAGCGTGCACGTACAGGCGATTGATCAAGCGTGTCACGTTCATGATGCTGCGTTTAAAAATAAAGATTTACAACAACGACATATTGCAGATGTGAAGTTGATTCACCTGTTAAATTCACCTGTTAAATTCCATAAAAAATAAATATCTCAGAGTAAAACTTGCTAGCTCCCTCGTAAAATCTGCGATGAAAGGTAAACTAGTACTAGGGGCCGGTAATTAATCAACCGATTATAATTATTATTATTATTATTATTATTATTATTATTATTATTATTATTATTATTATTATTGAATCGGTTTATTATAGCCCAAGAGGATATTCGAGGGGTAGAGCAGCGATTAGTAAACTTGCTGATGCGGCAAAGGTCTCATGTTCCCTTGCTGCAAATTGGTTAGCGCGACAGGCAATATGGCATATTTATCTACCACCACCTAAAGAAATTCAGTACTCACATTTTGATGGCAGTGCTCCAATGAAGTTCATCAAGCAGATATTTTGTTTTTACCGCACGATGCCATTAAAATTGGTAGACATCAATCACGAACATACAAATACGCGTTAACTGTCGTTGACGTTGCGAGTAGATATAAAGAAGCAGAACCACTATCAACAAAAACAGCAACTGAAGTTGCATCTGCTTTTGAACGAATTGATCAACGCGGTGGTCTACGATGGCCACAGCTACTACAGGTTGATCCTGGCAAAGAATTTCTTGGTGCAGTATCATCTCTGATGAAACAACATAACGTTAAAATTAGACGAGGACATACCGCAATTCATCGCGATCAGGCAGTCGTTGAACGATTTAATCGAACACTTGCTGAGCGGTTATTTGGATATCAATGTGCGCAGGAAATATCCACCGACCTTAAGTCCGGAAAGAGATCTCGTGAATGGGTTGCAAGATTACCAAGTGTGATAGCTGCGTTAAATAATGAAATTACTCGTGCAACTTCCTTGAAACCCATTAATGAAATCACAAAGAAATATATACCAATACAACGAAATGATTCCTTCTCAAAACAACTAGTACTAGGTAATATGACTATAAGATATTTATATGAACCTAGTGAATTTGAAAGGGGTAAAAAAAAGAGCAACTGATCCTATTTAGAGTGTGACCACACATAAAATTTCTAGCGTGGTAAGATCCATGGGTATACCTGCAATCCACAGACTAGATTCAGCTACTCCTCAGCGTGGATTTGTACGCGAACAATTACAAGTAATTCCTTAAGACACACAATTACCACCGCGTTCACTTTTGTGAACTGGCTCCTCGACGTCGATTACATTCAAGACAGGTCAGCATTACATTTTCGTGTGTGTGACCAAGACTACTATTAATTCTACAGTATACTGTCTTGTATCATTATTCGAATACTGCCACAACATTACTGTGTTACAGCTTGCACAATTATTCTGTCGTTGTTTTAGTGTCATGATAAATTCAGCATCGAGATCAAAGTCGCGTTTATTTTTAATTTTGTTTTTGTTGCCACATTGCTAAATTATTCTTGATGTCTTCGTTATTAACTATATCATCGGTGTCGCTATTGTCTATGATAACCTTTCGCAGCTGAGATATTCTTCTGACTCGAGACACTGCGAGATAAACTAAATTTGACCATTCGATCCGATCATCAACAGTCCAAATATTTGTATCAGAAATAGTTAATCCCTGTGACGAATGAATCGTTATGGCATATCCTAGTGTCCATGAAGCTTTGTCCATCGTTAACGCGCTCTTAACAGCACTGACAGGAACTAAAACAATATCATTTAGTGCAAGAATTTGTTTTTCCCTTGACTCTGTCAAGGTTCCAGGAATCTCAACTTCAATATTCTGTTGTGGAGTATCTGCTGGGCGATAACACAATGGCACAGGTAGATTTGAAAATTTTTCTTTATGTAACAGAAATAATTATTGTCGAAGTTTATCACGAACTATATTTCAACTTGCAACAATCAAATCAGCAGGCCTCCTCAAATTCCAAAAATTATTTATAGGAGTTTCTGGAATTATTTCACGCATTATCACTGTATTTTATCTGGCTGCAGTCTGATTAACTTTTTAAATTCTTTCAGTGGTTCATCAATAGTTCTATGATCATCGGTTATCTCCTCATAATAATCTACAAATGTTTTCAGCCACTTATGTGGAGACTATCCAATAAAAGGCGGCGATTGACCATGATCGCCATACATTATCACAGCGGTATTTTTCGTTAATAACCAATCAAGAAACATTTTAATACTTCCAACGAGACCGTACAAATTTCATCCCAGATAATAATTTTAGTAATGTATTTCTCACCCATTCACTCAGGAGTCCATGTTTCTCCGCACCATCTAAAGAAACTATGATAAGTCTGAGAATTTACTCCTCGTTCATTCATTTCTCTGGCGAGTCTATGTGTGGGTGTCAAAACGACCACATCTGAATAGTTGTTCAGGAATAACTCAATCGCACTCGTTGTTTTACGAGAACCACCGTACCCATTAAGATAAACGGTTTTATGTCTGGCAACAGGATCATATACCGATGGTGCTGATGATTTTAATACTTGATTATTACTCATGTAATATTCCCCTTAATTTCAACGTCGGCAGATTCAGAATAACTAAGTATATTTTCTCGTTGTATTCTTCATTCGCCTCATGATGAATCAGAGCCGAGTAATTGTTTTAACAAATCCGCATATGTTTTATTTATATAAAATGAATTTGTGGCAACCCTAACCGCGGTATCAGGAAATCTGTCTATCATCGATAATAAATTTATCGAAACATGTGCTAACATCGAAGATCTTAGATGAGTAAACTGCGGTGACTCAGCATCAAGATAGCTCACAATTGTACCTAATTAAGTTCCATCAGACAAATAAGCATTACTTCGACTTATAAATGTACCTTTTTCTGTTATATCAGCAATTATAAAATCGAGTTCGGCATCGTCCATAATTAATCTTGTACAATGTCGTTTATGATCACATGAATTACCCTGAGTAAACTTACCAATTATTTTTCTGCCGAGATCCTTTGCAAGTTTATTTTCATATTCAATTTCATTGTGATTATCGTTAATTATTTCATTGGGTTTGTTGTTGTTGTTGTGGGGCTTAACGCCATTTTTCAGCACACGATAGGCTATACATGGCGGCCAGTATTAATGGTGGAGGAAGAAACCGGGAAATCGGCGGAAAGAACCACCGACCCACGAGAAGCTACTGGCAAGCTTTCTCACATATCTACATTCGCCGAATCTTAGACTCGAACCAACGCAGACAGAGGTG
>JAECUM010028377.1:0-48136 GCA_016617855.1 Megalonaias nervosa | reverse complement strand
TTTTTTTAATGCCAAGTAATTAAAAATGACACAGTTTATTTATTTTTTAAAACCTAGAAACACCGTGAAACGGCTTCTACAGAAGTCATGATTGTGAACTCCATACAAACTTTTCAAGCATGTACTTTTCACATTCCGATTATTGGGGACACCAGATGCCAGCTGACCAGTGGCCAGATAACTAGTAGTCGATTGACCAGTAAGATCAAAAGCACGACTGGGGTGAATTTACCCTCAGGCTAAAAACTTGCATGATGTTTACATAGGTGAGAGGATGAAGTTAGCTGTAACAGTATTGTTAGAAAGCTGTTACATTTTTAAGTTTCTGGATTTAAATCAGGCTTTTAAAATGTTATCACTATGATAAAAAAATCAAATATCTGACCAAAAAGGGATATATATATATATATATATATATATATATATATATATATATATATATATATATATATTTTTTTGTGTGTTTGAATTATTATCTCATATTCTGAATTTATTTACTACACTGATAGAGTTTCAGAGGCCTATGTTTAAATAAGGATTGAATAGTTACTAACATCAGTATTAGTAGAAAGGTAAACTTTTCTCCGCCAGTCTGATTATTTTTTATTGGTATTGATAAAGAGCATGTCAGTGAAAAGATGTTACATAAATGTTAATTTTATTCATCCATCTCGTAAAACAATTTTTGTGAAGTAGTTGACAAAAGCCAGAGGTGCAAACTTATTGATTCTGATTTAAAGATCCAGACAATTTCAGTTATAAATTCAAATTCAAATTTCAGGATTCAGATTACAATTTCATTTTTTGGCTGATTATTCCAAGATTTAGCATAAATGTCCAAATATGCTCTAAAATCTTTTGTCATATATGGATACCTTTATTTCTAATGTTGATAATTAAATATAGGAGCAGGATAGTTTACAAAATATTACCATGAATTAACTTCATCATCAATAGCCACAGGTCATCAGTCTACTTCATTTGACATTGATGTGACAGACAGTGACAAATTGGATTGATGACCCTTGTCATGTGCACTGGGAACCTTATTTGCACAACAGTAGGGAATGGTTGATTCTTGGTTGGTTAGGTAATTGATATGTTGGCCATGGAGATGTTTTACATTGTTGTGTTACATGTACAAATTATAAGCAAATGATAGATTCATTTCTCAGAG
The DNA here is from genome assembly GCA_016617855.1 of Megalonaias nervosa. Lineage (NCBI taxonomy): Eukaryota > Metazoa > Mollusca > Bivalvia > Unionida > Unionidae > Megalonaias > Megalonaias nervosa. The sequence goes on along the minus strand of JAECUM010028377.1, from coordinate 46,959 downwards.
AACTGTAGGAAGTAGACTTGCACTAGTTTCAAATATATGTCACAGATTTGTTTCATGCATGGTGTGTTTTATGTTCATCCTATGCTTTATGTTTTAATTTGGTCAAAACAAAGTTTGTTTAATTGATCATCATTGGTATCATTTGTATATTTTATCAGTAAGCATCAATTTGCCTTTCTGATTACATCTTTGTTTAATGCTGCCCCTGCATACCGCATAATTTATTGAATGCTGTGCTATTTTGTTAAAGATGACTTTTAATTTTTATTTAGCCAAAAGTCAAATGAACATCATCCTCACTTTAATTTATTATTAGCACATGATTTGCACTCTTGATTGTAATTGATTGGGTATGGAAGGAAACTGACTGGACATTATTGTTCTTTTTCATGCAGATTAAAATGTGTATCAGGCAAGCAGTTTTAGACATGCATAATTGGAAAAGAAGCATCTTCTAGGCTTTGAGTGATGGAATGGAAGATGCTAATTTTTGTTGGATTAATTATCTCAGATGGAATATTGGTGATGTATTATAAAACTTGAAAATGAACGTTTGGGCAATTTAGGATTTAGGCATTAATTCCTCTACAAATATATAGCAAAATATTGAGGGATACTGGCTTCTATTGAAACTACTGTAATAAGAATTGAAACTACTGTAACACACACACACACACACACACACACACACACACACACACACAGACACACACACACACACACACACTTGAAAATGTTGAAGTTTTAGAAAAAGACAGCTAAATAAAATATTCATTATAGGATAGGGATTTGAAGTTTCATACAGGTGATAATTTGAAATCCCACACATTAGAATATTACCCTATACAGAAGGAATGAATGTATGGCCAAGAGGAAACAAAAACATTTTAATTGCTTGCATTAAGCCATCACGAACCTTTAAATGAAATAAAACTGTTTGTTTATTTGCTTAATCAAAATATGCAGTGTCAGTCTCTATTCATAAGTAATAAAAGGATCAAAGATGGTCAGTGATGACTTTTGAATCATTGATTAAAATTCAGCTGACCTTTGGTGGAGGTGAGGAAAAAAAGAGGGACTGAACAAAAATTGATTTTGACAGAAACACTTAAGTAATTTGGATTTTTTATGAGGAATATTTAAGAACATCTCTTTTTTTATTAATTCATGTCAGAATGCCAAAATGTGCATTTTCTCCCCATGTTAAAAAACCCCAGGGTACCGTAAGAAATGTTACAAATTCACCAATGCTTGAAATTCAGAGACTGTATGTGTGCAGGCAAGCAGCTGAAGTCCTGAGTGTGCAGTGTGTGTTTCATGCGAAGTGAATTTTACAGTAATATATGGATAAAGAAATTATATCAGCAGGTGTATGTAGGCACAATCACATAGAAGTGAAGCTTTTTCTGTAAGAAGTACACCCACTTTGAAGGCCTTGTTTGAGTCTGCATCAAAAGTGGATAAAGTGGCACTTGCAGAGACTTTGTTTGCAAATTTTGTGGCAGGACACAATTTACCATTCCTTATTGCAGATCAAACTGGTCTGTTTGCAGACTCAGAGATTGCACAGAAATTTCCATGTGAGCATGCATAGACAACACACATTGGCACTCAGATCCTAGCCCCACCACTGACACAGAAATTTCCATGTGAGCATACATAAACAACACCCACTGTCACTCAGATCCTAGCCCCACCACTGACACAGAAATTTCCATGTGAGCATACATAAACAACACACACTGTCACTCAGATCCTAGCCCCACCACTGATACAGAAGAGATGAAATTAAGTACAGTGGGGCCCTGGCTTAGGAACCTAATTGGTTCCCGGACGGCGTTCATAACCTGGGGTGTTTGTAACCCGGAACGCATTTTCCCATAGGGTCCCATTGTTAAATTTTTAATCTGTTCCCGAGCTAAAAAAAATCGCCGAAAATTGCTGCTACATTAAAAAAAGGTGCAAAAAGGAGCACTCACACAACACATACACAACACATACATAGCAATAAAACACAAAAACACACTCAAAACCCACAAAAGCAACACAAACATGACACAAAAATAAACACAAGAACACCACAGACTCCTTTTCTCACCTTTTTCTCACTATATTTGAGTAGAGGCAGCCATATGTGAGCTCGCGTGTTCGAAATTTTGTGCACAAGCGAATGGCGCTTCGGTTCGTAACCCAAGTCACCGTTCGTAACCTGAGTCATTTTTTTGGCCGGCCTGGCATTTGTAAACCGGATCATTCGTAACCCAGGGCGTTCATAAGCCGGGGCCCCACTGTATGTTTAGGAGTTGGAAATTCAATGTCATGATGGAGAATACATATGTCAATAAAAAAAATCTAATGATTTAGACGCCAACCTACTGATCAAAATTTTGAGATCTTTTGATTTGATATTTTGGTTCGGTCACTTGTATATAAGTATTGTTACATTGTCTTTCAGCATAATATGTTGAAAGTATCATTAAAAACCAACCAAACCATCCCTCCATCTGTCATGTCTTGGTTGGGCTTTGTGTTTCTTAGGTACTGGGCCATTCATAATCCACAGTCATATTTATTAATTTCTTCTTTACTAGTATTTTTACTTCTTAATTTGATTTCTTTGTAGATGAGATGGAGACTGACTACTTGACCTGTGGCAGGTGTTTACAGGAATTCCCATTGCAAAACATCACTATATTCATTCACCACAAAAAGCTGGACTGCAATGACAATGGTTTTAAGTCCCAGGTCTTTCAGCATGGCATCAAGTCTTTCATAGACAGAGGTAATCACATGCTATTACAGTTTTTATGACAAGAATAAATTTGTAAGTTATTTTCTTCTTTGAAACTCACCACTTTATTTATGTTCCTTAGTTCATATTTAATTAGTTAATTAATTAATAATTGGCAGAAACAGAGGGGGATGACACACCACCCCCAACTCTGCATGCCCTGCTGATATTTTTGGCTCTTAGTTTGAATCCTGCCACCAATTTTATTGCTTAGATTGATGTATTCGGATATGTTGTCTCAGTATGTGACTCACTGTGTGCAGTAGAGAATTAACTTTTACTCTTTGCCAATATGGTGCTCAAATTTGTGACCTCACAAGCATCAAGGAAATGAAACATTTGCAGATGAAAAAATGGCTTCATTGTTGGGCATATAGCTGACACCTATTTATATGTAAGCCACTTTTGACCATTTTTTTACAGTATGTCTATTACCTCTTCTTATCGAATATAGTTTCTGACACTCGAGGTAAAACATCATTAGGAATTTTGTTATATTAGTTCATACTGATGCTTTGCATACTGGTTAAAATATCCATAATGCAACTGGACATACTTACCAGGGTATGTGAATCTACCAACATCATATGTACCATGTTCACGTTTGGTTACATGGTTACTGATTTTGTAAACCTTTGTGGACAGTTAGCTTAATAAAGTCCTTTAAATGTGTCAACTTTTCAGCCTTGACATTCAAGGCTTATCCATATAAAAGGTTATGACAGGGTTATTTATTATCTGCTTGGAGTTCATACATGAAAGCAAATCTGTCAGTTAGCCTTATTATATCCCCATTGATATACAGGTGGAGGTATAAAGAAATGCTCCTGTCCATCAATCACAATTATTCCAGCAACAGCATGAATCTTGGTAAATAATACAGTTACTATTTGCAGATGTGCATACTGGTATGGACAGATCACTTTGCTCTTGCAATTTTTATAAGTCAGAATATTGGCTGTTTTTATATACAGCTGAATACAGTGAATGCAACCAGTCTCTCATTTTTTTAGTGGATTGTCATGAAACATGTATAAATGTTATGGACATTATATCAAGATGTGCATATCAACAAATCACCATGCATTGTCGTCATCTGAAGATGTGGATACTGACAGATCACCTTGCCCTGCCATCATCTGAAGAAGTACATATTGACAAATCATCTTGCACTGCCATTGTCTGAAGACATACATATCAACAAATTACCTTGCTCTGCCATCATATAACGATGTGCATATTGACAAATTATCTTGCACTGCCCTCATCGAAAGATGTGCATGTTGACAAATCATCTTGTCCTGAGATTTTTGTTATAGTTTTGCCCTTTTGGAGTCCAGTTTGTAATGGAATATTGTGAATGTAACTTGTCTAAGTTTTTAGTGGATCACCATCACACTTTATACATGTTATGGTCATCATTTGAAGATGCACTGTTATGTATATTTAATATAATTATTTGTTGGTTTGTTTTAAATTTTTTAATTCCATTAGATGCTATTGTAATGTAACTTTGTTTACTGGATTTGACATTGTCCAGAATTTGAGTTCAGTTCTGTTTGACCTGACAGTTATTTTTTTTATTTCATTGATGTAAACAACTAATGCTAGAAACATTGTATATAGTTGCTGACCTTGTTTCAAAATAAGTGACAGTTTTGGTAAACAACTTTTTTTTTTTATTTGCTTTCCTTTCTCAGATTAAGAATCATTAAGTTAAGTCAAGGTCATACCTGGATTACGTGAAAAGTAGCATGTATCAGTTGTTACAAACTTCTGTTTTTTCTAGAAGAATGAACTTCTGACCCTCATCCAGGAATCTGTTTTGCATCTTAATTAGCATATAACTGTTGTTTTTAGATAGAAGTTTGTTAGTTGGGCTCCAAACAATTGACGCGTTAAGTTGTTATTATGTTCTGACCAGTTTGGGTTGAATTTTTATTTTCTTCAAATTATTGAATTCAAGTGATTCTTTTCCGTGGAAATACATAAGTGCTCCTTCAAAATTCTTGGATGAAGACATTTATTGGAAGTTATACTGAATTCAAAACTGGAATAATATTTTCTGTGATTCAACAAAGGACTGTTGACACAGCAGCACTTCGCAGACCACAACAGATGTCATCGTCTTCAATTCATCGGGACTTGAACTCAGTTTCATTCAGGACTTTTTATTACTAGGACTTCTATTTATAATTCTTGGATTATTTTTGGATTTAATTTGTAAAACCATAAGTTCTTTTTTCTTAATTGTTCACTTTGTATTCTAAGGAAATAAATTATTTGTTAAATTTTGCAAAGCTTTTTGTCTTCACTCTTTTCTGTTACTTATTTTAAGAGCATAGATTCATAACAGCACATATGGACAAATTATGTACTGTCTACCTGTTTTAGAGCAATTGCCCTTTCTGTCTTGCAGCTGGTCATTGGTTAGTTGTTGTTTTAATGGAACTTTTAGCACATTATTGGCAGTATCATGCAAAGAAAATGGGAGCTAAGTGCCCTAGTGACAGGAACAATCAAACAGTAAGAGCATTTTCCTTATACCAGTATTATTTTGTTGAGGTCATCAGCCACCTACCTGACTGGTAAATTTAGAAATGTAATGGTAGCAGGCAGTATAATAGTGCTATAAAAATGAGGTTTTTGTTTGGGCAGTGGTAGGGTGTTGTAAAACTAGTTCTAATTATGTAAAACTTGTGTGCTGCTATTGCAAAGATTCCATCCTCCCACCAGACTCCTATATCCAGTAGTCTCAGTCCAAAGAGGAACATATTCCATATATTGGACATGGCAAAGGCATCAGACTGATATCATGTTCTATTATTTTATGGTCCTCCTGTTTTTAATTGGAAGAGGGAATATTTAACTTGGTCTGGAGCATAGCAATTGCAGAAAAGGGTAGCAATGCAATAGTAGCTGGTAAGAATTTCGTAATTAAAAAAACTACATTTTCTTGAAATGTAAGGATAGGACAAAAGCACCTTCAGTTATTAAAGGGCCAACATATAGTAGCCACAGTCACTTAATATGAATTTATTTTCTGCATAAATGATTAATGTTTACAATGGCTACAGGAGACTACTAAAAGGTTCATAGAGGTGAGCTGTAATCATTGATTACTCTTTCTTTATTTTTAGCATTACAGTGCAGCTCATGCCCAAAGGGTTTCATGACAGCTAGAGGACTCCTGAAACATGCTCAGGTCACACATAATATTCGCATTTTTGTGGACACTTCTTCATCTTGTCCACAGACACAACAGACTTTAGGTGAAAATTACTTTTTCCCAGTTCAAAAGGAGAGTCTAAACAATTTTGATGAGTCAGCATATAATACAGATATACCAAATTCAGAAGCAGGTCAGGTGAGATCAGGGAATATGGAAACTCCATGCAGGATGAATGCTGTCATATCAGATGATTTGCAGCCTGATGTTTCAAAGAAAGTAAGAGAAAATAACATGGTCAACCAGCCGGAGCTTGAATCATTGATAGATGGATATAAGCACAAAGCAGACCATGATCCTAATCTGACATTATTTGTTCATAAAACGGGGAGTAGTGATAGTCATCCAGTGTCAGATGAAAGGGACCGGAACATTTTGGAAATAGGTTCAACACACCAAGTTCAATATGACAATAATTTCAAACTAAATTCAGCTATTCCACCTATTGATAGATCTTCAGGCAATGATTTTAGTAGAGCAGGGATATTGCTGAGTCAGCAGAATTGTGAATTAGATTTTAAACCTAGTGAAACAAAGCAAGAAAACTCAAGCACTAATATCCTTGTGGGTGCATCAGAAACAGTCAAAAATGACAAATCAGGAAATCCAGTTTTGAAAGGGCAAATAATACAAAAGCAGAGGGAGATAATTCATGAAGAACCAGCAAGTGAATCAACTTTGACTGAAGAAAAATTTAAGACGGGCAGTATTGATGAGATGGAAATTAGGGAAGGAACATCTCAGTCATTTGCTGACAAAGTACACAGTTTAACAGTAGAAAGGACTAAAGTGCTACCAAGAGGTTGTTGTAATAACCAAACATGTGGTGTTACCGTAATACCTGGAACACATGAATGTCTGAAAAAATGCTGCAGCGCAGTTGTTCCCAAGAAGAGAAAGCGCCATTTTGAAACAAAACATATGTCTTTCTCCTCTCATAAGTTCAGTCGCAGACGATCTGTTTGTGAAGGTGAACCATTTAAAACACCTTCAGCGGATGATTCAAACATTGCAGATGAGGGACATACTATATATATTGATGTTAAACCTGAGGAAATTCAATGTCCTATGTCCTCTGCTTCAGTCACTAGAGAGACAATATCCAGTTCCAGTGTGCCTTTTGTGTCATCATCATCTAACTGTACTGGTCAAAACTTTGATCCAAAGAAAACTGGCAACAAACAAAGAAAGTCAAGGTCTGTTATCTTAAAACCTGGTGCAGTCATCTCCATTCCATTTACCTATGCTTTCCCCACTGTCACTTCCTCAGTTCCTCCATTGATACCACAGTCACTTACTCGAATAAGGTCAATTCCTCCCAGATTATCAGTGCCAGTCCAAAAGGCGACCATGACTAGCAAAGCTTTTCACTCAGGAGAGACTGTTTCTGAGACAGTAGAGACAACTAATAGGAAGCCAATTCTGGGGCCATCAACAGCCAAAGCTGACACTGTGACAGTGGTCTCCCCTCGGAACCCCACGATAACACTGTCATACACTGCTACTTCTAGTAGTATGGGGTCGGAGTCTGTGGAGGGTGAAGCCTCAGATACCTCCCATACACCAATGTTATCAGAGGAACAGCAAATGGGACGAAGGCGAAAGTATCCCACTTCAAGGCCCTTTAAATGTGATGTGTGTACCCTGGCCTTCAATCAGAGAATCCATCTCAAAAAACACATGAGCAAGCACACAGGTAAGATGATTAAACAGAATTTGGATAACAATAATAATAATAATAATAATAATAATAATAATAATAATAATAATTGCTTTTCAAAATTTTAAGTGCTTTTGGAAAATTATAATTTTGTTTCTGTTTAGACGATACACGTATAAAAAATCTTTTCAGTAAGGCTTGACAAATATTTTTATCTTGTATAAAATGGAAATCCTCATGCAATGGCTCAAATAATCAGAGTTTTTTATTCTTTATTCAAAAATTTATCTCTGCAGTTCCTTGTCCCAGGATAAAGAACCAGAGAGTTGTCCAGCAATTCAAATGTGCTTGCTTTGAATGTTTAAATAAGTTCTAATGATTTGACTCAGCACATTAAAGTGTTCTGTCTTACCTTTATTAACATAGGCAAGGCATGGGTATCACTGGTGCATTGTCAACATTGGTTGAGGTTGCGGTTGAAGGTTTTCTCTGTGGTCATAATTCTCATACCCTATTAAAGATTGCTTTCAAACTAGAACCATATAATCAATAGGCAATGTTCTTCCATGTCCTTCTCCCTTCAGCTCTCCAACCAACATCAAAGTCATTGTTAAGTCTTTGTTAATTTTTTGGTGATAAGTTTTTTGTGTGGTCACAGTTGTTTGAAAATCATGGTAAATTTTCTTTAGATGTTTTTTGGAATGGGCATGAATCTCAAACCATATAATGGGTAGCTATTATACATGGATCTTACAATCAGGAAGTTCTGCTTTTTCATTTCCATGGTCCCTTACACTTTCTCAGACTCCCTTGCCAGTCATTTTAATAATTTGGTTAAGTTTTCAGTTAAAGGTTTTCTTTAGGGTAATTGTTTAAGAATCCTTCAAGGGATAACTACCATATTTGAACTGCAGAATCAGGAATCTGTGCCATTTAAAAACCATGCATCTCTTCTCTCCTTAAAACACTAATGCAAGGTCAAGGTCACACCTCTAGAGAAGACTTTAATCAGTAAGGTATTTTACTCCTTCATTTGGAATTAATTCCATTCCTTGAAATTCATTAGGGTATTTTGTGAACACTGCAAAAAACAAACTGATACCAGATTTAGTCTTAATCACCCAGACATTAATCGTGCCTTTTAGAATGCTTTAACAGCTTAGTGATGAAGATAAATTCAGGGTGCATATGATTATATGGCTCCATTTGAGCGAGAGTTCTCAGTCATCAAGTACTGTTGTTTCCAGAAGTGCTTGATACATCCAGTGCCTGTCCAGATAGCATAGTTGCTATTGATCAGTTGCATATTGACTACGATTATGGCGGGATCAATACATGACAGCTTTGGACTAAATATTTAGAATTAAATTGCTTTGCATAATTTGAATGCACGAAAAATTTTGCTTATACATGTTTAGTTCGTATGTTTTTGTAAAATATACGAATATGGTACATATTTAGAGTTCTCCAATGTGATGAAAAATCATGATTTTTGTTAAAGTTTTGGGGTATGGTCATTTGTCCAAAACCCTCTTTGGTGAAAACCCTTGCTTCCAAGACCTTCCATTTTTGGTCCTGGAATTTGTTACGTATATGTAATTTAATTAATTGTGTGTTAGTTTTAAATTCGTTTTTTATTTTATTTTTGTTTCATTACATTTTATCATAATGATAATTTTCATGGGATTTGACTATTTTCGAAAAATCACTTCTCTGTTTTGACCTGATTTGAAGGTAAAAGGTATTACATTATCAGCATTTTTAGCCCACCTTGGTTGAGACGTTTTGTAAACACTAAGCGAAAATGATTGGTCATTACCAAGGTCATGTTCAACCCACGTGTTAGTCTGTTGTAAACAGTTTCATTTTTAAATTCATTTCCAGCGTGGGAATCTGATTCTTAGATAGGGCTGTTCTTGCTTACGTGATAAATAGCATTTTTTTTACTACGCTGTTCAAATTAGAGATCACATAGCCCATCATGTGAGCCACCATGTGATCTAAAATCGCGGCTTAAAACAGCCATTTGCTAGTAGATCTATCCATTCGTATTCCTACACCTCAGAGCTCAAGGTGTTTATGTTGTTGATGCCAGTTTGTTCTGAAGTTCATCTATTTTTTGGAATTTTATAATTTATTCTCTAGAAAACTACACAAGTGCTCTGTTTTATAAAATTTCTGGGACAAAGATATTAAGTGGAAATTTATTCTGGAATTCTAAACAGAACATTATAAATTGTGTTTCAACGAGGAACTGTTGCCATCAGTACAATGACCTCATCTGACGTCATCGCCTTCCATATTGGAACTTCATAGAGATTCGAACGTTGATCCAATTAGAGCTGTTTAGTGATAGGACTTATAGTTTTCAATTCTGGGATTAAATTTTGGATTATATTCACAAACCGTAAGTTCTATTTCATATATTTATTTTGTTTTCTTCGGAAATAAATTATTTTGTTAAAATTTACAAAGCTTGTTGGCTTCACTCTTTTCTTTTGTTACCTTTGTATGAGCCTACATGTAACAAATTTCATTTGTTGAAGTTTGGTTTAGTTTTGTGCATAATAGATTCAGTTTTTAGAGAAACTTGGCCCTGACCTTGAATATTGAAAACTCTGCAGAGAACTCTGTTGGTTCCAACCCAGGGAGGATTATCTCTCATACTTGGATTGTGGCATAGATGACTTCTGAAATACCAAGAGTTGCATCCTCTACCTTGCTCTTCTGTTAGCTTTGGGTGGCTGGTTGAGTACACATGCATTTTACCACCTCTGTCCTTGTAGATCACCAGAAAGTAAGAGACTTAAATCCAATTGAAATGTTTACTCTGTGGAATTTAGGAAGGCATTTTATAAATATTTTCTCCACTGGACATCAGCAGCATGTCTACCCATCTCCCCAGCTACATTTTAGTGTATTACCGTGTAACCCAAAGTGAATGGTCACGGTTAAATAAGAAAATTACTTGTAATTTCATTGTAAAAAAAAAGGAGTAAAAGTTATTTGCAGGGATAATATAAACATATTTTGATAATATCAATTGATAATTACCTCCATATTTAAAACCATGGATTTAATATAACTAACATAATAGCATATGATTCCCCATGTAATATTGGTAGTGCATTGTAAATTTGTTATTTTGGCCTGAGAAAGGGTTCAGAGGTCAATTGTGCATTGCTTCAGAGAAGTAATGCCGAAACTATCTATTGGGAAACACCTCCTTTTCATATTTATACACCCCTTCTCAACCTCAAGGACATTTGTTGGTGAAATTATAGGGTAGCAGGTGGGACACATAATTCCTTGGAATTATTTATTTTGATTTTTTAAAGTGGACAAATGTCGATCAGGTTAGATGCTGTTGTATCATGTTTAGATTTTAAGGGACTATTCATTTTCAGTAGTTCAGAACCTTGATTGGCGAGTTAATATAATGCATACAAACATATGTTTAAATATTAAGGGACCAATCATTTTTCATTAATTCATAATTGTAAACCTCTGTTACTAAGTTAACATAATGCATACAACTGTATGATGTTAAAATTTAAGGAACTATTAGTTTTCATTAATTCTGAATCATAAACTTGATTTACTGAGTTCACATAATGCAAACATCTGTACATGTAAAAGGGTAGACTACAACACTTCTATGTTTTCACTTTGTGAACAGGACTTCTTCCGTTTGAAATGCACACCTGGTGTGTGAATTTTCACACCAGCTTTTTAAAGCATTATCAAGCAACACGTTTTAAAGCTTTTAAAAAATTTTCAGTACAAAGATTTTTAGCACCTTCAGTTTTAATTGATCTTATGTCTTAGACTAATTAAAATTATTCTATGGTAGGGTAAAAAAAAATAAAACTATACTGTAAGTTTGAGCAAAGGATAGATTTAAAATTTTGGCTTTTTGCACAACACTTTCAATTGCACGACATTTGAAATGTACATAATTGGAATGACTTATACATTACTTCTTTTACTGCAGGCATCAAGCCTTTCAAGTGCCAGCAGTGTGATTACTCTACTGTGGAAAGAAGTCACCTTAAAGTACATTTCCGAATTCACACAGGTGAAGTTGCCTATGTTGCCAGTGATATAAGATTTATTGTCTGGACTTTTTTGTATTTTCTTATTGTTTACACATCATCAGTCCATAAAAAAATCACAAATATTTATGTCACTTAATTTTCATATAGGGAACATTATATTCTTATGAAGATTTTGCAAGTATTTATACTTCAGAGTCAGGTGAGGATTATAATTATTTCACATTGGTGATTATTCACAAATCCCCAGTCAGGTGAACATTGCAATTATTTGTTATTGCTGATTATTCAGGAAGACTTAGCAGAAATACACATTTTAACATTTTGTCAATGAATTATTGGTTGAAAAGAAAAATATTTAAGAAAAATGGGTTTTATTATAATAAATGCTGTTAGATACAGTGGCCCCCGTGTTATAAGGCCACCCCTTCTGCAGTAGGCATGTAACCTTATAAAAGGGGTGGCCTTTCTAGAGGGGAATCACACAGATATGAATAGCAACTACATATTAACCATGAAAGGCGTAACTTAGTTTTAAATATTTAATATTTTCAGTTAAACACCCAGGAATGTTATAACATTATGGACTTTATGTGATAAAACTAATATCAATGTTATTTTTAAAATATGTATACTCCTGAATCAAGGTGCAAAACCACCTTGTTAGTAAAATCTGGGCACAAACATCTGGCTGTAACTATCCCTCGAAGTCTTCTGATTTTGTTTTCCCACTCACAGTATTTGAATATATTGATGTTTATTTAAATCTTTCTGACATAAAATTTCCTATTAGTGATCAAAGTTGTCGCCGTCTTTTCATTTAGTCAAATTGCTTTTACTTTCGTTTCGAAACAGAGAATGTTTGACAACATTTTGCAATTTTGGCAACAACTTACACTTTCATTGGCAATTTGTACTTATCACACGAGATGCACAGTGTTTGCAAAGGAAGTGAGATTGCCACGTGATCGATGTTTTTTTTTTCTTCAGTCCGGTACCTGCTTAAGTACATTTTGAAATTTAAGAGATGGAAGCCACAAAAACTAACATACCATTATACTATCAGGTGACCAGATGTTACACTGACTTGAGCTGAACAATACTATGCTTCTCAGTGGTTAACTTTTGTCATCTTGATGATTATTGGTGGTAATAATAGCCAGTAAGTATCAAAGTGACAAAACCTAACATCCAAGGAAAACAGCGGTGAGGATGATTGGATTACTAACATCTTCACATGGATTAAAGTTCATTTATGGGCATATTATAAAAATGTCTGTTGAGAAATCAACAAACATTAGTGAGATTTTTATCAATAATCAACCATTATGTGGCTGCTTGTGAGGGGTAAATTTTACAGTTTTTGCACTAACATGCTGGCCACTGGCAGTGTTAGATGGGTGGCCATCCTTGAGGGGTACTTTTGAACACAAACTTGGAATACAAACTTATGTCTTTAAAATCTCAGATCAGTTTGATAATGAGTAAGACCTATGCATAGTGATGAAATCATACCTGCCATAACACTATGTGTCATGCTAAAAACACAATCTTTGTACTCCCAAACTCCCATCATAATATGCACATGCTCATGTTTGCCCATTGACTTGTATTGATAAAGCATTAACACCCATACTGGACAGAGGCATTTATTACTACTGAATTACTTGTCAAGTCCCCATTACACTTGACAGTGTTATGTCCCTTCCTCCACCCACTCCACTCCAATTTAATGTTGAGTTCCAAATGAGATGTATATTCTGTTTTGTATATAGACAAGCATACCTCATACTCAAACCTCATCAGATAAAGTTCTGAAAATGCTAACATTATGGTCATCAAACCTTGGGACCTCAAAACAGTTTTTGAGTCATGCCCCCTCCCCCCACCTCATCTGTTTGGAATATGGCAGGTATGCAGAAATTTACCTGCATCATATTGGTTAACATTTTAACACTCAGGGAGGCATATTTCTGATTTGAATTTTATCAGACTTGATACATATGCTTAAGGCATCAAGATCTTGTACAAGATTGATTATAAGCGAGATCTGTGAATATTAATGATGTAGTGATGGATCTGATTGGCTGAACTTTGTACTGTACTGGAAGCCTTATTTGTAATCTGCTTCTGATCAAACTTGGCAGGTAAGCTTATGTCATTAAGATCTTGGACTGTGTCAGTACAGTGTGAAATCCATGCATATCTTTGATCTTGCATATGATTGGCTTTGCTTGTTACTGTTCTGGAAGCCATCATTCTAATTTTGGCCTGAATTGCAATAATGGCTTATATCATTAAGATCTTTGTACATTTTGAAAGTAATTGAGATCCATGTATATTATTGAGGTGATCTTGTACCTAATGGCTGACCTTATTACCACTCTTGAACAATATTTTTGATCTCTTGGGCTATTATGATCAAAATCTGGATGACTTTGATTATGAGCAAGGGACTGTGCATATTAACTATGCTTTTATCTTTGAAAAGAATTTTGAGCATGATATATTGCCAAATAGATACAATAATCATGAAATAAAGTTTGGGAGATAGTTTTGATTGTACGTGTTCTTACAATACTGCATAAGCCAGCTTCATGAAATTGTCAACTGTTAAGATGCATAAGCAGGTGAGTGACACAGCTTGGGTCCCTTGTTAACTGTGAAAGCAGATCAAATTGTCTCTTTGTTACCACCAGTTGTGTGTTAAGCGTTAATAAATTATGTCATTATTTTTCATACCCTTGAAATTGTGTGTCTCCAAATTAGGAGGACAGGGGGACACAGTATTCCCTGCCCATAGGATTCTAGGTACAAAATTGCTGTCCTTGAATATATTCCTGGTAGATTTTCCTGTGTGTGTGTTTGTGTGCATGCATGCATATATTGTGTGATAAAAAGCATCGGTATTAGCCACCCATAAATAGTCTTCCAATTTAAAAAACAATTTTGATCTGCTCAGCTACTGCAGGGTTAGACTGCAGAAATCTTGTATTCCAAATACACTGTGCATAAAAATGGACTTAATACAGTAAAGAATAAGAAAGTACAATGTAAATGAAACACTGAACATCAAAACACATAGCAATGAAACTATATCCAGGTTTCTATGCAACGGAAAAACATAGGTCAGTTTCACGCAGGAATAAACATTTTTTCAAATTTATAGTCATACAAGTTAAAATAAATGAATCTGGACATTGTAATACAAGATGGAATGAACAGTGATTATGAAAGGATTTTTCAAGAACCTTCTAAACAGATATACCATCTGTACTCGCTTTTAAGTTGAGTAAAACTGCAAACAACAAAGATTCTAATCTGCTGTAGCATAATGCACCTGCAGATCAGGGTCTATGTTGTTCTACTGATTATTCCTAACAAACTGCACAGATCATGATCTGCTGGCAAATAATATGATCACAGATCTGGGTCTGTGCAGTTTACAGTTGGACTTGTCTTATAAGCAAGCATATATGGTAAATGTATTTTGTGGTTCGGTATCCATTGATAAAAACTAATGATATCAGATATGCATTTGAAGTACATGTACATATAAGACTGGTAAACTGGTATATCTATTCCTAGGATATATGAGCTTTATTAAAAAAGACCCTGTGCACCATCATCAAATACATGAAAATTACATGTGTGAGGAAAACATATTGAGTGATCGACTAGTGCATGCAATACAGTAGAAGATAATTTTTCTTAAGGAATTAGTGTTGTTGTCATACTCAGCATATAGTATGAAACATTAATGTAACTATGACTAACAGGTGCAGAAAAAGATTTGTGCCAGTACTGATTGATAAAGAGGCAGGCTATATCTGGAATGAATATGCCTTGCATATTCCATTTGCAATGGGGCTTCACCTGATTATGTCAGTTACTCTTGTAGCATGTACACTTGTTAGTGTTGTACAGTCCAGATCTTCCCGATGGTTTATTATTGATTTGGTGATATTGTCTCACATTCTCAAGTTAAGAGTCTTTTTAAAAAAAATTAATTGAACAGTATTTGGAATCTTTAGTTAGGTGCTACTGTGCAAATGTGGGCATCACTGTCCTGAAGTTGTCTGTCTTCATAGGCATCTCTTTTTCTTTTGCACCTGCTAAAAGGGGGAGCTTATTATGTTAATGATATTGTCCATCCATTGTGCTGATAACAAACTTTGTTACCACACAACGATTTGAATTGTCCACCATCTAATGACACCAAACTTTGCAGATGACTTGTACTTTGGGTAGGGAAGTACCCAATCTATTTCTGGGTCAAAAGGTCAAAGTTAATTTGACTGACAGTTTTACAATAACTCAAGGTCTCCACCATGTACAGTCACCAAACATGGGATCACTTTTGGGATAAGGTATGGGATAGCCTGTTATCTATCATCCAACATCTGTCCTCCAGCTGTCAGTTGGCACAAATCACTGCTTTTCCTCAACTACTTTCAGGATTTCCATGAAACTTTACACACACATTCATCACATGGTCTAGTTGTTCCTAATGAAAATGGTGCCACTTGGAGATCCAATATGACAGCCACAGTGGCCACCTTGAAAATCTTGTTATTGTTACTCCTGAACAGAAGTCATATCCACATGGAGTTTTTACCAAAAGACTTCTTACTACATCTACTTGGTTCTAGATACAAATGGTGATATCTTGTTATTGCTATTCCTCTTGAATGAAAAGTAATATTGCCATGGGGTTTTCATGTGAAGACTTATGATGTCTAGTTGGTCATAAGTGAACATGGTGCTGCTCAGAGATCCAGTATGCCTGCCACAGTGGCCATCTTGAAAATCTTGTTTTTGCTATTTCTCCCGAATGAATGGTCATATTAGTATTAGGTTTTCACTGAAAGATTTATGATTTCTTGTTGGTTGTTAGAAAACATGGCATTGATTAGACTTCTAATATGGCCAGCAAAATGGCCAACTTGAAAATCTTGTTATCACTAATTCTAGATGTTTGGTCATATTGAAATTGGGCTTTCATCAGAATACTTCTTTTGTATAGTTGGTATCAAATGGAAATGGTGCCAGTCTGATATCCAGTATGGTGACCATGGTAGCCATCTTGAAAATTTTGTTATCATTACCCTTTCAAAATGGAAGTCATATCAGTATGGGCTTTTCAGATGAAGACTTATTGTCTTGTTGGTCCTAAATGAACATAGCGCCTGTCTAATATCCATTATGTCCACCACAGCAGCTAATTTGATAATCTTGTTATCACTGAAGAATATCAGAAAATGTTTCAGCACTCAGCAGTCAAAAAAAAGAAATGGTCTTGTGTTGAATTTCTGGAAATTCTTTTCAGCCAGTAGAATTCAGTCCCAGTGACGGAAAGAAAAAAGAGATTTCTGCACATTATCTCAAGTTGTCCACAATCTATAGTTTCCAGACTTTGTCGATAGCTTGCACTTGAGGTAATGAAAAAGTCTATCAATTTTAGGGTCAAAAGGTCAGATGTCAAGGTCACTAACAACAAAATATGGTTTCCTGACAATAATTTCGGTTCTTGACCATATACCTTTACCAACATTTGCTGACAACTTACACAGTGGGTAAGACAGAAACCTGTTAATTTTGGGGTCAAAAGGTTAAAGGTTAAGGTCATTGAAAGAAGAAAAATGGTATTTGCTTAATAAGTTAAGTTCTAGACCAAATACCTTGACCAATATTTGTGGTTAGCTTACATTTATGTTATGGAATTAACCTATTGATTTTGGAGTTAGAAGTACAAAGGTCAAGGTTACTGTATGCTCAGTGTCAAATGATTTTTGCAGAATAGCTTTTTGTTCTGGAATGCATTCTATCCGCAAACTTTGTGGATGACTTGCACTTTGGGTAATAAAGAAATCTATAGATTCTGTTATCTAATGGTCTGAGGTCACAGCCATGGTAAGTAAGAAAATAATGGTTTCTGTACATTAGGCCAAATTCAGAACAATGTGCCTTTCACAAAGGTCAAGGCTTTTGAGACCTGTTGATCAATCTCTAGTGCCAACCAAACTCTTCTGGTGCCTACATAGAGAAGTTATATTAAGCATAGAGTGGACAAATCATATGCCTTTTATGGTATTTATGGTGTGGAATGAATGACATTGTACAAGGCTGTTACTCTTCCAGCCCTAATGAAGAATGCCATTTGTGAAGGAACATCACCAATGAACTTATTGATCATGTCCCTGGTACATCTACCAAGACAGGGGAAAGTCATCAGTGGCTTGATGTAGTAAAAGTATCAAAAGGAGCAGATTCTGGATTATTTCAGTTATCACAATGTTTAGCAAGGAAAGACCTTTTTTCACCACACATTATGAATATTTCTTTGTTGCCTGAACAGATGAATGCGTGTCTTTTTGAATAGAGGTAAAAACGGCTGCAGTACAGATCAATGTTGGGACTATGCAAGATCAAATCACAAAGGATTCATATTATTGTATGAATTTAAAGATCTCTTCATTCATGTAGCATGAATATTTCTCTATATATTTGTCATATATGGTTGACCTGTGGTTCTGTCAAATGGTTGTTTGTGGCGGTGGGGGCACCCAAATATATTGATTGGCTTTGTGGGATATTATATTCAAGATCATGTTTCTATTTATATGAGGTTTACTTGCCCATAATTCTTCCGTTACACTAATTTCTAATAGGTCATCACATAAGAAGGGTTGATGTTATTGCAATTCATTGGTATTGTTTTCAGTAAGGCAATGAAACAGGTTATTTCTTCATACAAAAACAAAACATTCAACATTAATTCTAAAAATAACACATTTCCAGTGAAACAGATGAAAATATAGAATTTCTGGTATGTTATATATGGATTTAAATAATTGAGAAAAAGAAGAAAAGCCTAAATTACAGGGTCATGCTATTTATTTCAGCCAAACATCTTGAAGAATAGCTCCAAACCAAGCTGAGCAACTCCTTGCTGATAATGGTGATATCAGTAATTAAAGGGAGATAACCCCAACACTACTGAATTTCAAATGGTTCTTAACATTACAGTCATAACAACATGCACCAAAAACTATGCCACTGTTGCCTTCTTTCTGGGATTCAGAGCTCTTTGTAAGCACTTCCAGTGCATCCTGGACCTTCATATGCAAGTCTTAGACCCTCAGTGTCCTAAGGTTACATTCTTTGGACCCAAATTTGTTTTAAGCTGAATCAAATTAATGTATATTTTCCCCCAAGTGGTTGGGAAAAAAGCCATAGTTGAAATGAAAGATAATAACATAAACAGAAATAGAGAAGTTAAGAAGATAAAGTGCAAATTTAAATGAAATTAAAAGATAGGAATTAATAAAGTTAATAAGATTTACCATTAAACAGTTTTGTTATTTTCCTTGGTCAAAATGAAATTACCCTCACTGATGGACATTTTTTTTTTATCACCTGGACACCTAAGTTTCCTATTAGGATCTTCAGTTTCTGGATAATGATGGTCCTGGTCTAAGGGCTTACAGAGAGCTTGGGGATTTATTCAACACTGTGTATACAGTGTATTGAATTATTTTTCAGAGGTTGGAGTATCCAAGGGGCTCCACCACCAAATCTATTTTCATTTTACATCAATTTTCATCTTCCAGGTGAGAAACCATTTAAATGCACACACTGTGAGTATGCCACAGCTCAAAACAGCACCCTTAAGATCCACCAGAAGCGTCACCATGGTAGCCAGCTGCTGCAGTGCAAGTGCTGCCAGAAGACTTTCACCCGGCAGGATTCCTTCAAGTCACATCAAATAGAGCACAAATCCAGCTCCTCTACAGGAGGTCAGAAAGAGCAGGAAGATCAAGGTCAGGGTTAAAGTCAAAAGGACAATTGAGTTGCCATGGCAGTGGGTGAAATCACAGCACAAGATCATGAAAATAATCTATTGCTGTGGCAACCAGACATGCACTACAGTCTCCATAACCTTCTGTTACAAAGCTCTGTGATGTGTTTTGGCAGCTGTGAGCACAAACACATTTCACTTTTGTGATTTTGCAGCCCTTTTAGTAATTTTACTTGTTGGAGAATGGCTTTATTATCCAGCCTGTCAGTCTAACCTGTTAATCAGGAGCATCCCAAGAAAAACCCTAAAAGGTGTTTATGGAAAGAAAATTCATTAATAAATGATAGAATAAGTTGATATGCATGTTGTTTTTCACTGATTGAGGAAAACTGAAAATTCCTTTATAGAAATTAAATGTCTCATGAAATATGAAGCAAACAAATATTCATTGCTATTATGACCAAAGTTGTGTTCCTTCATAAACAACAGATTTTTAGCCATAAATCTAGGTCAGAACTGACACAGGTGGTCAGACTGCCAAAACTCTCCCCAGATGTCAGGTGTCACTGTTGATGATGCAGCTTCTAAAATCAAAAGAAATTTTTAACATTGATTTTACATTCCTAAAACTGCACAGGAACATATTTTCATTTAACCATAATGAATGATTTTAAAACATTATCTCCTATATGTTATTTCAACTTGCTTGCTTCCTTTGTAGAAATGGTACTAATTTCTGAAATGGTTGACCAAGAAATTGACTGATCTCTTCCTTACCCCAAATGCTAGCCATCCACAAAGTGTCATGACTGCAAAATACCATGCATTCCTGATCATAGCATAGCAAAGAAACTAATGGTGCTTGTTTATTTATGACTTATCATTTTTCAAACGTTGAGCTATATTTAGATCAAAATATGTGCATATGTAGATACTGATAAAAAACTTGATTGGATTCTGTACATAGAACAGTATTTGATCTAAAACACCTGAGATTATTAATTATTTGGTTTGTTACTGACCTGATATGGAATGATATCCACTCAGTAGAAAACTTACTGTGTCAGGGGCTTTCATTGAGCACGGGGAAGATTTTAGCTGACTTGATATCATTCTATACTAGGTCACTAAAAATTGTTCAGTACATTTTCCCCACTCACAACGTTAATGACTTTTTCTCACATATTTTTCAATGTAATTTTCATCTGGAAACAGACAAGAAATTTTTAAAGACTTTATGCCAGAATGACATTGTTTGTGATATCTTGTCACAATTACCTGTCCTGGAAATCGTGAAACAATCTGAGCTTGAGTTTTGAGATTAAGATTTCACTTGCCACATCAAAAGTGACTTTTCAAATTGAATGTCATTTTTGATTGGTTGACAGAATCACAAGCACAACTCCAAGGTGTGCTGTTCAAATCTGTCATTTTAGAGGTGGAGTACAAATGAATTATTTCTATGTTGTAGATTAAAGTGAACCATGTTTTCCACCAGAAGTCGGGTATATTCAACTCAACGTACACACCATTATGCATTATCTTTATAACGCATTAGCAGTCATTCATAACTCAGATTTACATAAATTGGCTCCCATACTCAGGATTTTCAAATTTATTATCTCTTATAGCCATGTTAGGGGTATTCTTTCTTTTGTAGTGTAATATTGTCCTGATGGAATGTTTTCCATTTATACTCCTTGGCCATATGACTACCATGGCTGCCATGTAACTGTCCATCCAGTTTGATTTCCACACAATAACATTGATGCTAAATATTGGACTAGAACAAAACTGGATGACTGGTACTTAAGGTAAGGAGGAAGCTTATCAAGATTTGGGTTGAATGGTTCCAGCTTAAGGTTACTATGACTGAAAAGAAGAACAATGATTTCTGCAGTATACATTGTTTGACCACATACCTAGAGCAACAATTGATGGCTTTCACTTAAGAATCACTTCAGGGTCAAAATGTCAAAGGTTGAGGTAATTATGATCCAAAGCATAGTCTGTACAACTTTGTTGTTGTTGTTGTTTTGTGGGTTTAATGCCATTTTTCAGCACATGATAGGTTATACAGCCTAATTGCTGGAGAAAAACCTGGGAAAACACCAGCAAAAACACTGACCCTTAGGACGCTGCAGGCAAGCTTTCTCACATACCCACATTGGTCAAGTCTGAGACTTAAACCCACAAGGTCAGAGGTGAGATGTCAGTAATTGGTAAAGGCAAGTTGAAAAGTCATTGAATTTGTTGAAAAGCTCCCTGAATGTTGACAAAAAACTCCATAAATTTATTGAGGAAATATGAAGGGGATAAAATTGGGTGGATCAAATGACACAGTGCCATTAGTTACCAGGTGGAGTAGTGTACCTTTGCTTTCATAGCACACTAATAGCATTTGAAGATGGATGGCTAATTTAGTCATGAATGTTGCCCAACTAATTAGGAAACATATGAGTCTGTGATTAAAAAGTAGGAACATGGCCCACTTTACAGTTAGGAAAAGAATTTAAAGAAGGGATTGGGACAAGTAAGTGCTTTATAAAATGTGTGACAAAGCATTAAAATTATTAATGCTTCCATCTTGGGAGAAAGTGCATTGAAGTTGCACATGTAAAAGTATAAAACCAAGAGAATCACATCATTGAATTCATATGCTGTCATCTTTCAAAGCTTGAACAAGATGCTACATCACCTGTTGTTTCATCATCGGGGTGGGGGGCCCCGAGTGGCCGAGTGGTCTAAAGCACTCTCCGTTACGGATCACTGCCATCTCACCTCTGTCTGCGTGGGTTCGAGTCTAGGATTCGGCGAATGTGGATATGTGAGAAAGCTTGCCAGTAGCTTCTCATGGGTCGGTGGTTCTTTCTGGGGATTTCCCGGTTTCTTCCTCCACCATTAATACTGGCCGCCATGTATAGCCTATCGTGTGCTTAAAAATGGCATTAAGCCCCACAACAACAACAACATCATCATCAGGTGATATATTGATAGTGCACTCTGTCTTGATCACCATGACCTGAGAAGTTCTACTTCTGTACTTCATCTTTCAGTGATAAACATAGTAAGATATGGAGAAAGTTCAATTTTTCAAAGAAAAAAAAAATACTGTTTGAAAAGTTTCAAAAGACTTAAAAAATCCATGAAAAAGTCCTTGAAGGAAAATGCTCAAGGGATGTAAGACTCATGCAAAAAAGAAAAATGGTTTCACCACAGTAACTTTTGTTCCTTGACCAAACTTTATAGAAGTCTTACATGTACATTTGTAATTTCTGTCAGTATGAGTGTACATGGATGAACTACTTTTGGAAATAACAATAATGTGATTTCTCAAGTTGGGGTTGGGTGGTGGTAAGCTTCTATTCAGTGGACTGCTCCAGTAAAGAATCCTGAACAGGACAGACAGCAACACTAATCTAGACTTGACCACAGATAATTTTTTCAGTTATTTTGCTACATACATCTACTTTGCTGATTATGGAATGATCATATTAACATTCAGTTTAGTCATAATTATTAAGAAGTAAACAGTTCTGATTATATATGCAAATAATAATGGTGGATGAAATGTTCAGTCAAGTGGAAGCCCACCTTACCCTCCCCCACCCCATCATAAAACTTTACACCACTTAAAATCTTACTCAAAATTAATCTGGATAATTAAAAGCCTTTTTTATCAATTTGAAGTAAGATATCTTAGTTTGGAGTAAGATGTCCTTGTATGAAGTAAAATATCTTTGTTTGGAGTAACATATCCCTGTAGATAACCCTGTATGAAGTAAGATGTCCCTGTTTGGAGTAAGATATATCTGTTGAGTGTAAGATGTCTCTGTTTGGAGTAAGATATCCGTTTATGAAGTAAGATATCCCTGTGTAGAGTAAGATGTCTCTGCTTGGAGCAAGATAGCCCAGTTTGGAGTAAAATGTCCCTATTGGGAGTAAGATATCCCCATTTGGACTAAGATGTTCCTGTTGGAGTAAGATATCCCTGTATGAAGTAAGATATCCCTGTATGAATTAAGATGTCCCTGTTTGGAGTAAGATGTCCCTGTTTGGAGTAAGATATCTCTGTTTGGAGTAAGTGTCCCTGTTTGGAGTAAGATATCCATGTTTGGAGTAAAATGTCCTTGTTTAGAATAAAATATCCCAGTATGAAGTAAGATGTCCCTGTTTGGAGTAAGATATCCCAGTATGAAGTAAGATATCCCTGTTTTGGAGTAAGATATCCCAGTTTGGAGTAAGATGTCCCTGTTTGGAGTAAGATATCCCTGTAAGAAGTAAGATGTCTCTATTTAGAGTAACATTTATTACTTGAAATACTGAGTCAGATTCTATTACAGAAGGACAAGACATCTGACTTTTTACTTCATGTCATGAACTGTCTATTGTTGAAATCTTTGTTGCCTGTTTTACCATGTTGTAATGTAGATTGTGTAATGCATACACAACATACTGTGTACAACCAAAGAGCAGCTACACATGTTACTATTGAATTTAAAAACGTTTGTCGTGTTATCTATATTACATCATCACCAGATGATTTTTTCATGGACAGTGCATCAAATATTTACATGCGGATATAGTTTTGTACATTGCCTTAGCATGAAACTGTACATATTCACATTGATTCATTTAGTTGGACTATAGAACTTGACAATTTTATGTCTCAAAGAAAAACGTCACATTCCCATACAGTTGCACCATCAATATACTAGCTTATAAGATTAGCCAAACTGCTGACAACAAAAATCCTGATCTGCCATAGCACAGTGTGCCTGCAGATCAGGGTCTACTTGATTTGTTCTAGTCATTACTCCTAACAAACTGTATAGACCCAGATCTGCCAGTGCATTATGCAATGGCAGATCTGGGTGTGTGCAGTTTGCAGTTGGGCTCGTCTTATAAGCAAGTATATACAGTAGTCTTGTCATATTATTAGAGTCTCATAGTAGATCTGTAGGTTCCAGAAATCAGACAATTTCAAACACAATAGTCTAATTCTTTTGCCTTAGGTTGTTGAAGCATTTAATTTTTTTTAACCTTTGCCAGATTCTTTCTCTCAAATCAATATATTGTAATTTAATCACAGGATAACAGAATCAAGTTTTACTCTAATCTTTGTGTGTCATCTTCATGAAATAATTTCTTAATAATGACAAAATATATCTGTATATTATATCTGTAGCTTAAATGTTTTGTGATTTGTTTTGGTTATCTAAACAATACACCTTGTTTTATGAGAGCCATGTTTTGTTGTCATTTCTACTTGACGTTGAAATGAGTTCCGAAAAGTTTCATTTATGGTTAAGCAAATGATTTCGAGTAGCAGTCTGGTCATTTCATTTCATCTATTTAAGTGATTACTGCCAAGTCTCTCTTTGAAGAGGAATTTAATCACTTATACAAAACCATTTCTTTTCATTCACTTTTCCACTCTTTTGATTGAGTTGAAGTTTTTAAAATTTTCAACATTTAAAATGATCAGTCAAATTTGATTTCCAGGTTTTTGTTATCATGATCAAAGGTGTCAGTTTTTGAACGTAATACAGTGTCATTCTATTCATGGATTTGTGTTTTAAAAGAACTTCCTGTTCCTTTGTGTTTAACTTCCAGGAAGAAATATTGAAATATTGCAGATTTGATTTTACATTTTACGACGTTCTTGAGGAAACTTTTTACAATTATTTCTGGATCTTTGATCTGGATCTTTGATCGTCTTCCTTCATTCTTTCACGCATGTTGCAATGTAATGCATTCTTGCGTTCGGTATCGTTCTTTGTATATCTCTGACATCAAGAAGGATATCCTCTAGCTTCTTGTTTTAGTTTTATGAATTCATCGATGTCATAGATCCTTTGAAGAAAGCTTATACCCTCACTAAAGTATGTAGATTAGTCTAGCAGAAGTTAATGCATGAGAACACACCCCTTATATTCCTATCTCTCTCAGTTGTCGATGTTCCACCAAAACTTTGTGCTACACCATTACTTGCATGATAGCGAAGACAAATGGATACAACATGCTAGAAATGGAGGGGAAAAGAAAATTGGAAACCTTTCTATGGATGGCTGTGATTTAGAAAACACCCACATCGTCTATGCATTTCAGAGATCTTTATTTCATGGATGACGCATGTGCTTTCCTCAGTGAGACTTGAACTGTCCTTTCTTATGGAAGAAATATTTGATCAAATGCAAAATCTTACCACTATCCTATTTGTGACATCTTGTCTTACCACATCATTGTCAAGGAAAACTGATTTTTCCTTTATGCCGTGCGTGTACTGAAATACGTAATGAAAACCAACTTTGTTGTCACAAGGATGAAGAATGTGTGTGTGTGTGTGTGTGTGTGTGTGTGAGAGAGAGAGAGAGAGAGAGAGAGAGAGAGAGAGAGAGAGAGAGAGAGAGATTTGGATTTTTAACGTAGCTTGAACAATTTTTCAGTCATATCGCTACGATGTCTGCCGTGTGGCAGCTTATGGATATGTCTAGCACTGGGGCATCATGTCGCAGACGTGTAGCATGATGTCCCACCCAGTCACATTATTCTGACACCAGGTCGACCAGTCCTAACACTGACCTCTTAATGCTAAGCGCCAAGCAAGACAACTGTTAGTACCATTTTTGCAAGTCTTTGATAAGACTCGACCGTGATTCGAACCTGCGACCTCCCGCATCCGAGGCGGACGCTCTAACCACTAGGCCACCGGAGCGTCTCAATCAAGTACTTACAAATTTCAATCTGGCACAACTTAGAGGAATCAAATATTTGATAAGACTGATAAAAAAATCCGTATCTCTTCCTACGTGCATTTATTGCAAGAAAATAAGGCTCGTTATTTCTGATTACTTTATCTTAAAAAAATAAGCAACAGAACAAAGACAGACTTGTTCCAAATGCTATTATTTCTCAAAGGTCAAGGTCATGGTTATGTAATGGAAACAATACGTTTGTCGTGTCAAACAAACAACAAAACAGTCTGATCTTATTATAGCGAATTATAAACCATTAATGTCAAAAGGTTCTATGTCACTTATTGGTAATTCAGCCAATCCTGTCCCTATTAAATATTAAGGGACACAGGAGATTCTCAGAGTGTTTTATTATCCAGGTACTTTGGCTTTACCTGAGAAGTGTTCTTGTTCCGGGAGTGGAGTACCGTTTTATTCAAAATTCACTTCATAATGTTAATTTGTCATCAGACTTCGTTTCAGGACCAGTGACTATCGGCGCTCTGAATTCTTTGCCCATTGAGGGAGTTCATCATTTATTGCTAGTGAATGACTGAGCTAGAGATAAGGTTGTGGTTAACCCATTTGTAACTTTCAAGTCTTGTTTGGATAAAAAAATTGATCCTATTGAAAATGAAATCCCTAATTTATACCTGCATGTGCAATTACTGGCGCTATGGCGAAAAGAGCTCTTGATAATGAAGTTAATCAGGAAATTATTCCTTCGGCTGATACATTTATTGGTTAGGCTTTTGCCGAGTCCCAGACCAATTTGTTGAGTAAGAAAACCAAGTTTTATGGTCTAACAAACGAGGAGGCGTTTGATAAATTAGATGTCATACTTAAAATTGTACCAGTTCTTTCAGCTCCAGATTTCAACCATTGATGTAAGTGATGTAGGGGTTGGCGGCGTATTAATTCAAGAAGATAGAAATTGCGTGGATCACCCAGTGTGTTATTTCTCTAAAATATGAAACAAGCGCCAGAGAAATTATTCCACTATCGAGAAGGAGTGTTTGGCTTTAATTTTGGCTTTACAACACTTTGAAGTGTATATTAATTCATCTTCTTCACCGACTATTGTATTCAGTGATCATAACCCCCATACTTTCATCGACAGAATGAAAAATAAAGATCAGAGATTGTAGACGTGGAGTGTGATGTTGCAAGAATACAACATCAACATTCGGCACATCAAGGGAAAAGAAAATTTAATTGCAGATGCACTTTCACGAGTATAAAAGTTCTATATTGCTTTGTTTAATATATATTTTGTATCACTCATAAGACATCTTCCTGTATAATTTTATTGTTGTTATAATATTGGGTGTTTGCCTGGTGTGGAAAATGAAAGCTTTATTGCATAAATCTTTATTTTCTTTCAGACGGGAGATGTCATGTATATCTATATTTTTTTTTTAAACTTTGGCATATGACTATACCTGTAATGCATGTAATTTGTGTTCATGACTGTAAATTGAAGTGGCCTTCTATAAAAAAAAGACTAATACGTAATTAACGTTTTATCCATTGGTATAGATTCTATTTTTATAGATACTAAGCTATAAATCGATGTTGACAAGTTAAATGCAACCAATATATTGAACCTGTTTAGAAGTTTGAGGTAATATCTCACTGGCTGGTGGGTTCTCAGAAGAATTAAGTTATTTTCCATCGGCTGCGTTGGGTCAGATGGGTTCTTAGAAGAATTAAGTTATTTCCCATTGGATGGGTTAGGTCACATGAATAGGTATTTTGAAATATTACATTGAGTAATAAGATATTACAAGTGGGGTATATTGCGACGTATTATCGTAATAGACTCTTGAAGGTGTATATGAGGAGAGAACTGAGAAATCAGATTCATTCCTATTTCGGATTCATTCCTATTTCGGATTCATTCCTATTTCGGATTCTTATTTCAGATGTTGAAATCAGTCTGCAGATGTTAATGTTGTGTTTAGATAATTTTAGAGATGACATTTATTATAATTGTTCGTTGGAATTACAAAATATTCATTGGACTAGAACATTATTCTGGGACTATTGTTAATTATTTAAAGGAATTCTGGAAAATGCCATTGTTAAACGTACATTCGAGTTTATGATCATAGAGTCGTAACATGCTACCTCAACCAAAGTCATGACAACAGGGAGAGATCCTCTCCACAACCAAGCCACTTCTGAGAGAAGTAAGTGGAGAAGTAAGTGGCGACGATGAAGCAACATGGAAGGAGGGAAAGAGGGGAAAAGAGAATCTAAAGAGGGAGAGGGAATTCCAATTCCTTGATGCAAACTGGATGAAGTGCGCATGAGAAAATGCGCCAGAGGGGGCATACAGACTGGATCTCTGTTGAGGAGACGACCAAAGTACCTACCTTTAAGCTGGTGGTCTTCTCAAAATCATCTTATAGCAAATAATTTGAGGCCAGCTGTGCCAGACCCACGAGGTGTAACCACTAAGTGAGAGGCATGGAAGAAAACAAACGGCCCTTTTAAGGGCCACCAAGGTTTCTAGAAAAGAGGGATACTAATCTTTGTCAAATTTTTGTGATTGTGTATGTTTGTGTATGTCTTTGTCTTTTTATCACATATACTAAGACTTAAAACCCTTTACCCCTTATACTAGTGTGTCCATAAATCCTTGTGTGATAGTAAGTTTATGTGCATGTAAGTATGTGGTGTGTGTATGTGCAAATACACTCCTTGCCTTTTCGCTGGATATTTGGGATTTGTGTTTGGAGAGTAATCAAAAAACGGTTGCTGGATATTATATGTGGTATATCGGATTGTACTAAGAAAGAAATTGTCGGATTGTAGAGGTGTGTGTTGGATGTTTAAAGAATATGTTGGATTGCAGAGTTGTGTGATGGATTGTACAAGAGTATGTTGGACTGTAGTTAATAAGTTTAACGATTATTATTCTTGTCTTCATAAATTTCAACTCTTTGTGTTGTTGTTCTCATAAACACTTTTGTTCCTATAAGTACTTTTGTCCCCGTAATATCATCCCTACGTTAAACCTATGGACAACATTAACACAGGATTCCCCGTTGTCCCCAAAATGTCCCATAATGTAAACAAAATATTATCTCCGACCCCCCCACCTTGTCCCTCAAGTGTCGCATACAACTACTGCTCCCTAAAAGACAGGAACAAAATTGATATTTTTTTTCTTGTCAAACAGTTCTTAACAAACCCTCTCGTTTTTCAGACTCAGTACGATGAAAGCAGAGCATTCTGCTGTGGCCATACATTCCTGTATATAGACGTTTCTAAAGATGGAGACAAGTGTTATATTAATAGGCATGTTCTAAAACATTGTAACACATGTAGACTGAAAACGCCACAATCTGCCTGGGAACGTCAACCCCATCACTTATCGAACAAATGACAGGTATGAGTTGGTACAGTGCCAGTCCCATACTGGACACAGATACCTGTCTCATGCATACTTCCTGATGGGTGAACCTTGACCACAGTGCACAGCCCGTCAGTGTCCGCCTTCTTGTCAAGTTTGTCGACATCAATTTTTTACTTCTAGAGGAAATGCGGTTTATATATAAAAAGATGACGCTATGTTTTATGGGTTGTATATTTTTAAACGTATCTTTTATTTTACATATATTTTACAAAATTTCAATGTTTTGCCTTGTATCTTTTATCGTGCAGTATTTCACAAGAATGTTTATTTGCAAAGGTTTATTTTGTTGAAGTTTTTCCCAATTCTTTTATGTACAGTTTTTTTTTTACATCTGATAACTTTACTTGTATTACGTACTGTTTACGTTTACACAGAAGGGTTTATTCTTCCAAAGCCATTTTGTTCGATGCCTTATATTTACCTTTTGTGGAACGTTACCTTTAATCTACATCATATAGCCAATACTGTGTTGACGTACCATTAAACACTACTTCATACATGCACACTCATTCCTGATATTCCTTTCCCTTAAAGGCATTCAGACAACACTGGATGAAGTTTGAACAGTATAAGAAATGCTCAGCGAAAATTAATAAAAATTGAGCTTTTAAATCGCTTGATAAAATATTTATAAGAAATTAAATAATGAGAATCTTACAAATGAAAGGAACAAATAGCAAACGTTCCGAGTCATTTGTTATTTTCTTGACAATTTTTTGTACTTCTCTACTCTAAATACAATTACGAACAGGAGAAAGGAGGAATAAGACGGAGACACAAACAGACCGAAGAACAGACATACGATTGGTAAAGTTCCTGATTAATCACGGTGATGATTAATTTATGGCGATCTTTGTTGCTCATGACATATATAGTCAATGACAAAGGTATAATGGTGGTGGCCATTTTTTCCGTCTTCTTACACCTGAAAGATATTTTGTCAAGTTCATTCTCAAATCCTATCAGACTGAAGAAAGAAACAAAAATAACTATGATTTAGTCCGATTAGACCTTGCTAAACTCAGACTGTCTTCATGTCGGCTATTGTTTGCAATATTTATTTTCTGATGCTTCCAGATGATTACCAAGGAGAGTTTGGCTGTAAAGTAAGATGTTCATTTGAAAGATTACTGTAAATGACAAATAATTGACAAGAAATAAGATGTTTCAGTTAAAAAATCCGATCATAATTGGATCTGCGTTGTAAAAAATCGGTATTCACTGAATTGTTATGAATTCACAACCATGAAACGAGAAATACGAATTCTCTATGCGAAAACTGCTTGGATTATATAGAATTCTTTACTTTGTCATGGTGAACATGCAAAAGGGGCTACATATCTCAAAATTATTTCTGAAAATGAAACTTTTAGTGAATCCAACCAATTTAACAGAATGGGTGTGAAATTGTCAGTATTTTCACAGCAAAACCCTAAAGTAATTATTCCTGTGTTGGCTTCTTTCCCTGTGCGATATGTTTGACCAGTGTCATACTTACGTGAAATAGATCACGTTATTATTAGTGTAACATTGTCGCGTGAATGATCAATCGGACCCGACCATGAATGCCATGATAGATTTAATGTCGACACGAACTATAATTGTCTAGATTTATGAAAACCAATTAAATTTTCCCATTCTGTAAAGGACCGTTTTATTGCTAAACAATTCTTTTTGGCATGATAAATGATATGTATATATTTCCTCATTTTCTGAATTTCTGAGCTTAATTAATCACTGCCCTTCATAGTTCCCATGGCGTTTGCTGTCCACTACTATAGCGTTATGATCTCATCCAGGTCAGTCATGGAATTCCTAAAATATATTCGTCTTAAAATAGTGTCAGATTGGTACATGTACAGAATCCTTCGCTGGATGCTAGTAGTATATAGCGTATGGCTATTTGATGAGATTTAGTAAATTAATAAATAAAACCGATTACTTACAACTGCATTACTGTGACTGACCCATTAACAAACTGGATTATCAGTAGCTTACTAATTACATTTCGTTAATGGGACAGTCCCCGTATTGTAGTTTTAAGTAATCGGTTTTATTTAATAATTTACTCAATTTTAGTATGCCCTGTGTATACTAGCTTGTGTCTAAACCTAATTCGAAAGTGCTTTATTCCATCGTTCATTCTCTAGTTCCTTCACTCGTTCTCTTACTTTTCGTATAAGACAAAAACAAAACATTTAGGATCATAAATGAAACATTACAGCTTTGTCACTAAATTCAATTAAAATGTATTGGGACATTCCATCCCCCAGAAATAAGGAAACAATAAAGATCTAAGTTCAGTTTTTCCAAAGACGCTTAAACTGCGTGAATTCCGATAATGACATCCCTCCCCCCACCAATTCCCAGGAAAACTTTAACATTTCTCATTCTTAGCCTTTTTATCCTTGGGGGTTATTTATGTTAATCAGACACGTTACGATCTTGTCTCATTTTAGATAATTTTAATATTATCGATGTTATGACGTCATCTTTCATGACGTTATAAAGACGACCTATTGGTGTATAGATAGATTGCTCTTGAAACATTTTTTCCCAAAATGGCACGAATTTTACTTTTCTTTATCTTTGAGGTGTGAATTACTTTGCTTTGTTTTCATTATTAATTGTATATAATTCAAGTAATACTGGCGGGCAATCGGGATGTCCTCGGTCTTTTCCATTGCTTGCTAGAATAAACCTCAGATGAAAGCAATGGACATTATTGGTTGTTGTTACGTGATGGTACCTTTATAACGTCACAAAAACTAAATAACGTGTCATAATTAATAGCAACAAAAACGATAATTTTAGGCTATTATAACCGAATATTTTTTTATTGCAAAAAATTGCAGGAATAATATTTTGATTGATGAAACGTCGTGAAATGTGATTTCAACACATCAATTTAGAAACAAAAGTTCTTCCCACATTTACTGTGCATAATAATGTGATCATGTATGCGCATTTATTCAAATTAAATTAAATTGTAATTATTGCTCTAAAATTTAATATTAAAATAGTTTAACCAAAGCGAAAATATTTCAGTGTATTTCAGGAGAAGAGGACACAGAAGGAGAAACACCGAAAGCTAGAGCACTAAACTCGCCCACAATTCCTGCTCAACCAGACACAGTGTCAAATCCCTTGAAATACTGTCTATAGACTCCAGGACAGATCGAGTCAGAACGCATACGAAAGGAAGGCTACCGGATTTAGTAGTGATCAACATACAATGAATTTGAACTCAACGACAAAATCTAGCCTGCCCACTGCGGTCCTCTATTTTCACAAAAAGACGTTTTTACACACTGTGTATAAGAATTAGACATCTGATCCTGCGCCTGAGTACTTCATTATGTGTTTCTACATTTGTATTACCTTTCGTTTCTAATTATGTTATTCCTACATCAGAATAATGTGTGACTTACTTGCACATTGGTTTGTTAATATAAGTATTTGTTGTATTCCCACGTATTCCATTTTCCTCTTTTTATCTGTGAAATTCAATTTTATTATATTCCACAAAAGCTCGTTATACCACATTCTTACATCTCTATACAATATGAAATATAATGTTATACCTGGGATGTAATTTTCAGTGGTCAGAAACCAATGATTATATACCTCATTAAATTTTCCGATGCACAAGTTCTTTTTTTTTCTAGTGCGAACGGATTCAAAGGTGTTCGCCTTATTATCAAACATATTTTGATTGTATTTACCTCTGACATAATTCTGTTTCACTCAAGAACCTTTTGTTTCTTGCAAACCGATATCGCATATAAATGTAGTTATCTTTCCTTGTAGATTTTGTAAATTATTTTTCTACTCTCCCTTATTTTTCGTTTGTAAATATTCTTCGTGATGAAAAGCTGGGGCTGTAATTCACACACACACACAGAGTCTCTCTCTCTCTTTCTCTTCTTTATCTCTTTCCCTAAATATATATATATATATATATATATATATATATATATATATATATATATATATATATATATATATATATATATATATATATATATATATATATATATATAAAGCTTGAAAAGATATTGAGGTAAAGGATAGATAAGACATAGCCATGCAAGTAATCAAAAAACGAGATTACAAAACTAGAGGGCTCAAAACAGTAGAGTGAATAATACTTCTGAACCATTTTGAAGTATTTTCCGATATGCTTTGACTTGTGGTTCAGAAAAATGAACATCTCTCAAGAGTTTTACATTTGAGTACATATATATCTATATCTATATATATATATATATATATATATATATATATATATATATATATATATATATATATACTTTCAACCGTAAAGCTTCAACGATAATTTCAATTTTTGGGGGAAACGCTGTCTTCAGACAACGTATGGAGTCAGTTCAGAATGAAGTTAAACGATCAGATGGAGGTCACGTTGTTTCGTTGTTTGCTTGTTTGTTTTGTAAAGAGAAGATTAAATTTAATTATATTGTATAGCAACGTTGTCATACGGTTTATATATGAACCGTTTTTTTATTTCTCTGTTAGGACAAAAAAAATTATATGTTTGGTTCAGGTTACATAACCCAAAAAAGTAGGGTAGGTCGGTATGCATTATTTTTTGTTTCACGAATACAGGTATGTGTATTATAATTAAGGTTCACCCGAGTAAACGTTCCGCCTTAAGAAGCATCTTTATGTATTTATGTATCCTCGGCAGCAAGTTTTGTTGATGGAAGAAGACCTCAGGTGCTCTACAGTCCATTTTCAAGCGTAGAACCAAGAACCTTCTGCAAAGAAATTGCAATTTTCTCATAAACAGGCTGAAGTGGATTTGGACCTCTGGAGTTTATGGTGACAACTCACAAACAACACCATTATCTGTTCTTATATGTTTTAATCTGCTGGCTATTTGTTTTAATGTACACATTTAACATGGAAAAACAAATCTATATTAGCCATGGAATAACAAGAGAGCCGTCTAATGGGACAATACATTCTCTTCTATACATGTTATAATTAATACATACAGTGCTGTTGAGTTCTGAATAAGAACTAGAGTGGAGTATATACTAGTCCTACAACGTAAGACACATCACCCCCGATATTTTTCTTCTGGGTGGGTGATGAGTCTTACAGCCTAACTAACGGCGCTGTGTAGCGTGTTTTGATGTCGACTGACAGTGTAACGAAAGTCAAATTTTCAGGAATATCACAGACAAATGGCAACAAATAACGACGCTTTTGTACAAAGTAAAGTTATAATGTTTTTGTCAGACTTTACTTACCCTGATGTCTTTTCTCTAACAAATTCAAATTCTCACAAAAGAAATGGACCTGTTTTCAAGTCTCGTTGGCCTACATTTCAGTTGGCTGGAAAGCGATGAAAGCCGGGAATGCCAAAATCGGGTTAGGTTGAAATATTATTCTTTAGCGAAACGAATAAAAAAATATATTATGCCTATTGGAAATAGAAGCAACGTTTCGTTTCGTTCAAGAAACATATCCCCCACATGAACCTACTTGAACATACTTCGGCATACCTCGACTACCGTCGCATTGCAACAAATTCAAATGTATGTCAACGGAACATGAAAATGCGTCCATTTGCTTGTGTCATATTTTGATTCCACCAGGATAAAGACAGCACAGTAAGTATATTAATTACACATAATTTAGTGGAAGAGTGTCGATATAGGCTGCCAAGTGTGTGAGATATTCCTGAAACTTTGACTACTCTTTCTGATGTCAACCGACATCGGAACAGGCTATGCAAGGCCGTTATTTGGGTAGTAAGACATAGCACTTAAACAAAAACAACATGTGCTATGTCTTACATTATAGGATTAGAGTATATACCACTTTTTGAAGCTGAACTTCATAAAATAGCCAAGTTTGAAGATATTGTTTTACAAAAGGAATCACAAAAGACAACATTAAAAAAAAATAGGTGATACAAAACATTCATTGTGGTATACTAAGTTCTATCGAGATAGCATTAGTCATCTAGGAGAATAAGACAACACAAAATTATATCCATATAGTCTAAATATAATAAAAATGACTAACTGACTAACTCTTGCAAAAATTAATCTGACTTAAATCTCCTTGCCAAATGTCTACCAAATTTGATCAGTATAGCATCTATTGTTGTCTAGAAGTCTACCAAGTTTGATCAGTATAGCATCTATTGTTGTCTAGAAGTCTACCAAGTTTGATCAGTATAACATCTATTGTTGTCTAGAAGTCTACCAAGTTTGATCAGTATAGCATCTATTGTTGTCTAGAAGTCTACCAAGTTTGATCAGTATAGCATCTATTGTTGTCTAGAAGTCTACCAAGTTTGATCAGTATAGCATCTATTGTTGTCTAGAAGTCTACCAAGTTTGATCAGTATAGCATCTATTGTTGTCTAGAAGTCTACCAAATTTGATCAGTATAGCATCTATTGTTGTCTAGAAGTCTACCAAATTTGATCAGTATAGCATCTATTGTTGTCTAGAAAGAGTAGGAGACACTTAATGATACCTTTATATCCATATTTAGTACAAAACCATACCTCTTGCAAAATTAGTTGGGAGCTGAATACCTTTGCCATATGCATACCTCCACTTTGTGGTTAACATGCCAACCAAGTTTGATGGAGAAAGCATTTGTTGTTTAGGAGGAGGTGACACAAAAAAGTTTATGGACAGACAATGTCAGGACATACTGCATACAGTCCTAGGCGAGTGTATAAAATGTACATTATTTGTTTATATTTAAAATTAAATCAGAATTCTGGGAGTGACATTTACATACGTCTGACAATATTTTAAATGGGCAGTTTCATTTCAGTTTCCTACATGGAATGAATGTGTGTTTTATATAAAATCAGCATGGTGAATTTAGTTTGCTTAATACCATCAACATGTGTGTCCGACTTGATTTATACTAGAGACATTTCTAACCTCGTATCCATCCTTGTCTGCAACTGTCGACGAAACCGAACAGAGCATCCGGTCTTCTTTCAGGCTGATAACTGGGTGTTTTGACTGAAACAGGTCCATGAATGTCCAATCATGATTCAAGGATAATAAATAATTGCCACCATTGCTGTGACGGCAGTTATTAAAATTCACAGCGAGTAGAGTGGAAGGGACGCTTCTTGCACACGCCATGCTGTTTATTGTTCACCGCTGACTCGATGAAATTTTTTTAAAGCGAAAAAAACACATTAGGGTCGGATGCTAAACACTAGGGTCGGTCGGGTAACCTGAACCACACATATAAATCTTTTTGGCCTTATCACCATATTCTATCATGTCTGTGAGTAGTGTAGTGGGGTAGTATAGCCTCAATGGGAATTAGCATTACGGGACCCTAATATCGAATATAGCCTCAAGTTTTATAGCCTCAAAATATCACCCTGGGGTAGTATAGCCTCAATGGGAATTTTGTATAGGGACAATAGGAATGGAACAGGTAAGGTGACGTCACGGTACTGGACATTTGCAACAATGTAGCAAGTACCGTGACGTCATGCCACCTGTGTCATTTCTATACAAAGTTTGAATCATTCGCGTCCGTTTTTGTGGATAGTATATAGCAAGTACCGTGACGTCATGCCATCTGTGTCATTTCTATATAACGTTTGAATCATTCGCGTCCGTATTTGTGGATATTATAATATTATACCCTAATAATACAACTGACTAAAAAATTTTTAGATAAGAGAATAATGTTTTAGGGAGTTAAAAGATAAATTATACAATCGAATAAAATTTTTTTAGACAAGAAAGAATAAATCTTTTCGAGGCAGTGGCGTGGCCCTGAAAAGGGCCGTTGTTTGTTATGTTAACACCATTCCGTTAACATAGAGTGCATCTCACTGATCTTCTTCTCTTTCTTAAACTTCGTCTAACTTCTGGACCGTAGATGAGGACTCGCTTCAGACAGCCTTGTCTTTCCACATAGGTCCTTCTTTTCCAAACGCTTGTCTCGGTGATCCTAACGATTCTCCATGATGATCTCACATACATGGGTAAGTCCGTACGGAACAGCATCGACGATACCAGAGTAGACGATTCAGCGTTGGTCCACATCTTTGTGACGAGGAACAGGTGAAGGGAATGAAGTGAACCGCGTTTATTTATAGTGGAAGAGCGGATCGAAACGGATTGAAATTGTTCACCAATCCCAACACGCGTTACAAAATTCAGTCACTTCGCGGAGTCTGTCTTCCAATCCGAAGAGAGCTACCTGTGACGTCACATTCCCTGTATAGGTGCGCTAGCGTCTGTGTGCAGTGAATCGATGCGACATTGTTTTGTGAAACATGACTGAAACTAAGAAGACAATGAATTGGGGTGAACCGGCTTTGGAGACGAAAAGCGATGGCATAGCAGTGGCTACCAAAGTCAACACAGGACTACTACCAGAAGAGGTTGATTTCAATTGGGATTTAGCAGATTTTCTCTCTTCTTCACAAGAATTTGTTCCGGTACCAGCACCATCGTCACCTTCTCCTTCTTTACCACACGTCGACAATTTTATACAGAGACAGAAAAAAGAATTGGAAATTTTTTTACAACAGCTGAAAGAAGCAGAACAAGCATTTCTCCTGGAACAGCAACAGCGAGAAGAAGAAGAGGCAAGAAGGAAACGATAGGAAGTAGCAGTAGAGAAGAAACAAGGTCTAGGAGAGAAGGAGAACAGTGAACCTCAAACGGTAACGGTACTCTTGGACATTTTGGCCGAGTTAAGAAGTCTGAAACAAATGTTTCAGACCTCTTTATTTCGACCCAAGAGGAAAAGACCTTCCCGAGCCAAACAGTCCAACCCTGTTACTACACCGGAGATACCACCCCAAGTGATTTCTACCACATCATTGAAAGGAGCAAGTCTAGAAGTAGGCCTTGGTCGTGGCAAAGGCTTAAGGCAGTTAAAGTTGATTGCTTCTCGTTCCTAAGCTTGTTTTTTGAAAAAAGACAAACACCCAAAGGCCCTTTTCAGGGCCACTTACTTCTTTCGAAAAGAGATAATATTCATTTTGCCAAAATCAAATAAAACTTAAAATCCCTTGTTTAACCCTATGATGTATGTGTGTGAGTGCGTTGAGTGTAGGCCTTATTATTCTAAACAATCAAAACCAAGAGACACTTACGTTTTTTTAGTCTGGTCTATTCTGGTACAAATATTTACAATTCAATGTCACAACACAACATAACACAACACTTTTTAAAAAAGTTCATAGACTTCTTCTGTATCTTTTTTCTTCTTTCACTCTCTCTGTTTATCAATTTCTTTACTTTTACAGTTTTTTCGTCCTCTTCTTCCTCACTTTTTTCTCGTCCTCTTTTCTTCTCTGTCTTCTCTTTCTGAACGTGCCGGGGTTCTTCTTTTGCCGAGGGTACCTCTTCTTCTTCCTCCTCCTCCTCCTTCTCCTGTTGTTTCTTAGGGCAGTCTGAAGACCAATGTCCTTTCTCTTGACAATGATAACAAGTATCTTGACTTTTGTCTCTTCACACTGGTCTTGCTTCTTTGACGGTCTGGACATTCTGTAGCCCAATGCCCTATCTTCTGACAGATATAGCAAGTATCTTGACTTTTATCTCGAAAGGAGGGAGAGTAGTCCGTCGGCTTGTCTGAAGAAAACTTTCTTATGACACCTCGCAAAGCTCGAATCAGAAGTTCGATCTGTGTGGGTTCTTCTATCGTGCTGGTCAGCTTGAGAGCGAAATGAATACTGAGAGGGAAGGTACCAGCCCTTTATATATACACTGAGTTTGACATGGATATATAGGGGCCCATGGCGTTTCAAATGTAGTCATTTGACTTTTTGCAGTCAAGATGAAACGATCGCATCATTTCGTAAAGAAAGGAGAAGAAAGTAAGAGGCAGAAACGTGACCTATCGCCTCGCACAGTAGCTGAAGTCTTGGCTCAGATTCATGCCAGCGATTTTGAAGATGAGATGAGTGAGCCAGAATCCAGACCCAGAGAGTCTACACCCAGTCAAGGTCCATCACCACCAGTAAACCCTAAAAAAATACTACCACATTCGAGAGACGGACAAACGTTCCTCTAGAAAATTTAGAACCAGAGCCTACACATACATGGTGAAGTTTAAAGATTTCAAGTCCGACGTACCGTTGGAAAAAGCAGAAGGGTTCATCACCGATGTGTGGGATTCTTTGTTAACCACACTGAAACAGCAATGTCAAGCCAAAGAAGACGATCGCTTGAGACTTTCCATTCATCTCGACAGTTTGAAGTCACCTGTTTGGATCGAGTTTAGCAGCCCGGCAGAATTGACACCTTCCAAAGTTATGGACAAGATTCAACATGTACAACAATCCAACGATAAATTTCACATCACCGACGGAAAAGCGACACTGTTCATGACCCACGTGTCTCTTCCCCAAGGGACAGGACATGGCAAAAAAGTGTTCTTGGTAGACAACCTTCGCAGCACAAAAAAGAGCCTCGTCCAAATTAACAACACTCAAGACAAGATGTGTTTAGCCCGTGCCATCGTGGTGGGACGAACGTATGCCGACAAGAACGACACGGCAGAATGGAAAAGAGCCTGGAAAACTATTTGACAATGAGACCGAGCCAAACAACGAAGAGAAGCAGAACTCCTGTTAAAGCAAGCGGGGCTATCCAAAGACACAC
Source organism: Megalonaias nervosa (assembly GCA_016617855.1). Taxonomy (NCBI): domain Eukaryota; kingdom Metazoa; phylum Mollusca; class Bivalvia; order Unionida; family Unionidae; genus Megalonaias; species Megalonaias nervosa. The sequence goes on along the minus strand of JAECUM010028377.1, from coordinate 6,616 downwards.
CCTGCGGCATTTCTAAAATGCAAAAGGTGCAAGACGTCTTGGCTCCACGCTACACCTTGAAAGTGAACCCTCAAGGAGTGCACGGACCGTTGTTGTTTCGAGGCAAAAATTTCAAATACGGAAAATACATTCACGTCTATCATCACGATGAACATTTTGATGCCATTACCAGTATCACTGCATTCCTGTCATACAGTTATTACTGTGAGAAATGTGACTATGACTATAACAATCAAGAGCAACGTAAGCATTGGGGATCGAAATGTGAGGGATGTTTAGCCTCTAAGCCCTGTCTGGACCAAGGATAAGAACGAGTGCATTGCCCAGCTTGTCAGCGCACGTTTGTCAGCCCTTTCTGTTACCAACAACATCTAAAGACGCAAGGTTCACAGCAGAAAAGTGCTTGTCAGCTCCTGAGATTGTGCCCTACTTGTGGACAAGGCGTACGTACCAATAATGCCAAGGCGCACGTATGTTCAGGAAAGAAACGATGTCATATTTGTCGCCAAATCGTGGACTTGGAACACGAATGCTACATTCAAAAATGCCAACCCCAACAGTAAGAAGAAGATAATGACCAGAAGAAAGGAAAACTGGCATTCACATTCCTAATTTCTGCGTGGCTCATCGAGCGTGTGAGAAGTGCATCCAGGAGCCTATCTTTACTCATTGCCCTGACTGTAGCAAGATTCCTGGAGAACGTGAAAAAATCTTTCGGAGACCAAACACGCTAGCCGATTTCGCCCAATGGATCTTAGACCCTATTGACGAGACGTGGAGTCAAGAAGACATCGAACGTTACGGAGATTGTCATCGCTATGCCACGGTGATGGCTCACAATTTCTCGGGATACGATGGACAGTTTCTTTTGAGATGCTATACGGAACAAAGTATCGAACGTCCTAAAGTGACTTTGAACGGAGACAAAATCATTTCCAAGCAAGTGGGACAAGTGCAGTTTAAAGATTCGATGAGTTACTTGGCCATGCCTTTGAGTCGCATGCCTAAAAAGTTTGGAATGACAGAAATGGCCAAAGGCTATTTTCCACACTTTTTCAATACCGAAGCCAATGAACACACCGTTCTACCTCATTTGCCTGAGGCTCACTACTACGACCCTGACAGCATGCGTACCGAACAGCGAGAAGCTTTCTACGCTTGGTACCAGACTCACGCCTCGGACCTTTTCGACTTTCAGGAAGAAATGTTAAAATATTGTCGTTCCTACGTGGACATTTTACGCCGTTGCTGTGGAAAATTTCGAGAACTGTTCGTGGAACACGGTGGGATCGACCCTTTGAAAGAAGCTTGCACCATTGCCAAAGCGTGTTCCTTAGTGTACCGTCAACGATTCATGCCCGAAAACACCCTGGCTGTCATCAGTCCTCAAACAACCAATTTTGTCAAACGTCAATACTCGGTCAAAGCCCTACGCTGGCTATATTACTTGTGTGACAAGGAAGACAAATGGATCCAACACGCTCGCAACGGAGGAGGCGAAAAAGCCATCAGAAGGTATTCGGTGGATGGCTGGAATTTAGAAAACCCCAAGATCGTGTACGAGTTTAACGGGTGCTTATTTCACGGGTGTCCTACCTGCTACCCTCAACGTAACACTAAAAATCAGTTTTTACAACGGGCCATGGAAGACTTGTACCAGGCCACTTGTCAGCGACACTTGAAGTTAGAAGAGCAAGGATACCAAGTGGTAGAATTGTGAGAACACGAGAACGATCAGCGATTGAAAACCGATCCCGAGTTTAAGCGCATCGTGGAAAGTTACAAGCTGGTGGAGTCACTGAACCCAAGGGACAGTTTGTACCAAACCGACGAGGAGAAAGGAGAAGAAATCAAATACTTGGACGTGTGTTCTCTGTATCCGTACGTGTGCAAATATTGTCACTTTTCCGCAGGGCACCCACAATTGCTAACGGAACGCATCGACGCGGACAATATTCGCCAATACGAAGGACTCATCAAATGTAAAATCTTGCCTCCCAGGTACTTGTACCATCCCGTTTTACCTCACCATTGCCAAGGAAAACTGATGTTTCCCTTGTGCCGTACTTGTGCCGAAACGTGCAACCAAGACCAACCTTGTCAGCACACTCAGAAAGAACGCGCCTTGACGGGAACGTGGGTCAGCGTGGAATTGTTCAAAGCTCTGGACTTGGGATACCAACTGTTAGAAGTGTACGAAATTTACCACTTTCCCAAGACAGAAAAATACCACAAGGGCGACGAGACTCAAAAAGGCATTTTTGCAGACTACGTGAATGCCTTGTTTGTATTCCACTATGATCGTTTTGATGTGTCTTTTATTCATGTACTTAACCATTTGGCTTTTATGTATTTTTGTCTTTCGTGTTGTTCACAATTAAAGATGACAATAAACGTGTCCTGAAAAAAAGTATAAAAACTCTTGTCTTGTCTGTCCTCGTGTCAAAAGCGACATTTCTTACACTACTATGGCAACCTCTACTGTCTCTACTCCTTCTTCCTCCACTGTTAAAGTCATTGACGAACACGTAAATCGGACTAGTTGTATCTTCGCCATCCCTTTAACATGCTCATTGCCGGACCTAGCGGTTCAGGCAAAACCGAATTTATCAAACGTTTGATCGAACATAAACATCATTTGATCGATCGTCCACCTCAACGAATCGTGTGGTGTTACAAAGAGTGGCAATCGGCGTACAGCCTTCTGCGAGAAAGTCAAGGCGATTCCATCGTCTTTGTGGAAGGCATTCCTTTCGAGGACGACGGGATCGTGTCTGACCCTAGTCAAACTCATTTGGTTATTTTTGACTACATGTTAGGAGAAGACGAAGAAGAAATTAAACTCTGGTTTACGCGCAAAGGGCATCATCGTAATGCCAGTGTCATTTACATTACCCAAAATTTGTTTCAACAAAGTAAAGCCCATCGTACCATCAGTCTCAATGCTCATTACGTGGTGTTGTTTAAAAGCCCTAGAGATAAATCGCAAGTACAAGTGTTAGCCAAACAGTTAGGAACGCCTTGGCTGACTCATGCGTAGGACGATGCCACTCAAACCCCACACGCTTATTTACTCGTGGATTTAAAACCCACCACTCCCGATTATTTGCAATTTCGTACCCATCTGTTTCACCACTGGTGCCAAGACGGAGGGCCTGTCGTGTACACGTCCCCTTCGTCGACTTAATCACAATCACCAAAAAAGTCTATAAAAACCTCGGTCACATTGGCTCTGTCTCACACATCGTCAACATGACGTCCCTTCAGTCTCATCTTCCCATCAAATTGATTCGTGCCTTGTATGGTATCAGTCGCGAAAAATATCCACAAATACGTGCTCGTGTCTTAGAAGCTAGTCTCAAAGAAGTCTTACGATGGTTTACGGTGACAGCACGTCAATTACTCCAAGGCATCATTCAGATTCCACATCAAACCAAACGATTTTTTTGAGAGAAACAAAGTCGCCTTGACGCAGCTAGCCGATCCTCGCATCGACACTCAAACCAAAAAGCAAATCATTTTGAAACCTGGAGGTAGCGGTTCTCTAGGAGGTGTCATCATTCGTTCCCTCTTAAAATATGACCCTAATGCTCCTAAAGTCGTCCCCAAGAAAAAAGCCACACCCAAACGTACCCAGAAGAAAAAGAAAAAGAGCAACGATGTCAAGACCAGGTCACAGCCTCAGAAAAAGAAAAAGAAAAGTCCACAGAACACAAAAACTTCTCCTGCAGCGGTGACACCCTCTTCCTCTTTAGCGGCAGTGGCCGCTGCTCACAATGTACCTGCCCCCAAAATCAAAGTCCAAGAGAGAACGGGTGTGTTACAGAGTTTACTGGATTTGTCCAAGCAAGAACTGTCCCGATTTAGTCCGTTGCGAACTCATCCACGACATGTGTTGCCTGTCATCAAGTTGATACGACGTAAAGACAATCAGTGGCGTCGCATTCCAGTATAAAAAAGACCCGAGGCAAACGATAGGGATCAGTGTTTTGTGCTGCTCAACGCCCAAAGATGTCCTCTCCAAGACGTGCACACCGTCACCATCGTCGTTCTTCTGTCCAAAAAGGAAAAGGAAAAAGAAAAGGAAAAAGGAAAGGACTGCCACCTCGTTTAGCCAAACATTGGGACATGTTGTCCTTCCTGTCCAAAGCTCCTCCACCCATGCGAGAAAAACTCATTCAAACTACCTCCAAAGACGTCATCGATACCGTGTGCGAATGTTGTCTGAATGTCTTGAAAGGCACAATATCTTTGTGTAAACACCAGAAAGAATGCTTAGCCAAACATCGACACGTTCTTCGCCAAATGGTCCGAAAGAAAATACCCATTGATCAAAAGAAAAAGATGTTGATGCAACGCGGAGGAATTTTACCCTTTTTGCCCATGTTGCTGAAAGAAGTAATGGGAACAATAGGAGGACCCTTGCTGAAAGAGGCATTGGGAAACATCCTGGGAGGATGAAGATAAAAAGGTCCAAGAAGATAAAAGGGACCTTTGGAGTCAAAAGATCTCAGACGTGATCATTAAAATCCGATGGAAGGACAAAAACTGGCTTTAGTGCCTTACCAAGGATGAATGGAATACCATCGTTGGCAAGAACAACGAACCTCTCATTTACCTCCCAATCCTCATTTGACCGAAATGTCCCAGTTACAACATGAATTGCAATCGTTGATGGATCGCAGTGATTTGTCAGAAACGGAAAAATCGCAACGGTACGGCCAATTGTTACAACGACTGCAACTCTTTCACCAGAAAGCTTTAGATGAAACAGCTCTACCCACTCTGAAAGATTTTAAGACTCTGATGAAAAGTCCATCACCACCCCCAGCGGTCAAGACAGACGCAACCCCACGGATGCCTGAGGAAGAAGAGGCACAAGAAGTCTTTCAAACACCGTCAGCAGCTCCCATCCCTAGTAAGATTTCAGCATCCTTGTTGACCCCTTCCCCTACACCGCAACGAGAAGAACTTAAAGCTTGGGTTAAAAAGACGATGTCCACTCCTCCTTCGACAGAAGTGAAAAAGAAAGAAGGGAAACCAGAAGTGAAAAAAGAAAAGAAGACCAAAGCCATCCCATTACCACCACCACTACCTTCAACTTCTACATCCGTGGCACATCGGACACGTAAAACCGTTTCTAAACCACCCCCTCGTCCCATTCAGAGTAGCATCAGTGAAGAGTGGATCCCTTATTAACAAATGCAGAAGGTGTTAGCCAGCCTTTACTACGATCCAGTCCATCCCGCAGGTTATGGAGAAGTTCAGAATTTGTATCGTGCTGCCAAAACTCGACTGAAAAGTATCCGTTTACCTCATGCGCAACGATGGTTACAAGAACAGGCCACGTACAACTTACACAAACCCATTCGACGAAAATTTTCCAGAAGTCGCACCCAAGTGGAGGGTATCGATCATCAATGGCAAGCCGATTTAGCCGATGTCTCTCATTTGGTCACCTACAATCGTGGCTACAAATATTTGTTTTGTGTCATCGACGTCTTTTCCAAATTTGCTTGGGTCGTACCATTGACTTCCAAATCGAGCAGTGAATTAGTGCGAGCCCTCAAACTGGTGTTGAAACAAAGCGGGCGTCACCCTCTTCGATGGCAAACTGACAAAGGCACAGAATTTCTGAACCAAGCTTTCCAAAAAGAATTGAAGAAACGTGACATTCATTTTTTCACCACCGAGAATCCCGAAACCAAAGCCAGCATCGTGGAAAGTTTTCAACGCACCTTGAAAGAACGCATATAGAAATATTGTACGCATCAACACACTCTCAAGTACATCGACGTCTTGCTACACCTTGTCCAATCGTACAACCAATCTTACCATCGGAGAATTGGGCGTGCCCCCCAAGAAGTGACTGCTGACAACGAAGTGGCCGTCTTCGAGCGTCTGTTTGGTATGTCCCCGACAATGACTGTCCCCAAGAAAGGTGGAGTGTTGGCATCAGGAGATTGGGTACGCATTGGCAAAACCAAACGCACTTTCGACAAAGGTTACTTACCCATCTGGACCACTGAATTGTTTCATGTCACTGAACGAGTGCGTGGCCGTTATCCTCCTGTCTATAAATTGGAAGACATGAACGGGGAGTGTTAAAAGGAACGTTTTACTTGCCCGAGTTACAACGTGTGACCAAGAAAGAAGACGACGTGTACGAGATAGAAAGCATTCTCGATCAAAGAACTCGTAAAGTGGGAAAACGACGTGTCAAAGAAGTCAAAGTACATTGGAAAGGATATCCTGCCAGTTTTGGCTCTTGGATCGACGCTTCGCAACTCATCGACTATAAAAAGAAGTGACCATCATGCCCTTCAACACAGCCTCAGCTACTGCAGTGACCACTCCTTCACCCAGTTTTTCTCTGCAAGATCTACAAAAGCAACCCTTGTGGGTGTGGTGTGTAGAACGTGTGCCTAAAAACGCAAATCGTCTTTTTCTGCCAAATCTTCGTGGTGTATTGTGTCATCGGTGCTGCCATTGCCAATTTGAGTTTGCAACAAGGAGACAAACAATTGTGAACCATTTTACTTAGCAGTTGCATTGGTTACGTTCTTCCCGATCCGTCTCTGAAATATTCCTCTAACGGAAACAACAACGGGAGTCT